>CADDIJ020003147.1:0-291560 GCA_902809745.2 Tetradesmus lagerheimii
AGCAAACCCTGCTGCTGCTGCTGCTGCTGCTGCCAGCCAGCTACACACACACTGTTATGGTGAGTAGCCTGAGCTGAGTGCGGAGTTGCTGTGTGCCTTGCCCCCGCCTTGTCCACTTTTGGCTCGCGCACTGCCTGGTGCACTGCCGTGTAGCGCCTGGTACTGCTTGCGCAGGTACACGCTCTTTTCTACAGCACTGCTCTTGCGCCTCTTTTTTGGGTCCCCGTACCACTCCAGCAAATCAATGAAATCGTCCGTTAACTGTGACACAATAGCAACAGCCGGAAGCAGCAGCAGCAGCAGCAATGATTCTGTCAGCCACAATGCATGCAGCTCTGTGCTCTGTCCAGATGCTGCCCCTTTCGTACATCACCCTGCCACTGCATCTTTGCTACAAGAACCAGCGTGGAGTAACATGTAACATTTGTTATGACTAACTAGATATTAAAAAATGTTATAACGCCCCACTCACCCGCAGCTCGCTGGGCTGCTTGAGTGCCAGCGCGACTCGCTCCTTCTCCTCTTTCTGCGTGCCAAACTGGTAGGTGAGGATGTGCGCGCCCGTGTCCTCCTCGTAATCAGTCACCACAGCAGCGAACCAGGGGTCACCCTTGTTGCGGCCTGCGTCTTTGGGCCAGTAGCGTAGCACCTGCAGCAGCGACAGGTTGCAGTGTGCCGAAAGTGCGCACGCAGGCGTTACGATGTGTATGCAAGCAGAGAACGAACCAGGGGTCCCCTGACTTTCGTACGCACTGTCTTTTGGCCAGTAGCGCAGCACCCCCCTGCAGTGGGGGTGATTGATATGTGCAGGCCAGCGCACACACACTGTTCTTGCCAAATGCAAGTCAGCAGGAAAGACCCACCTGGGGTCACCCTTTTGTGGCCTGCATCTGTGCACTACCAGTGCAGCACATGTGGTGCAAATGGCTCTGAACCGCAGCGGCCGGTGTGGAAAGCGCCGTCAAGGCTGTGCAAGCAAGCAAGCTAGCAAGAGTGATCACAATCTGAAGGCCAAACAGCTGCCAGGGTTCTCTGCTTACTGCAGGACTACTACTCGCACCTGGATGCATGCATGCATGCAAGCTGCCAGTGTAGAGCACAACAGAGAATGCGGCCCAGCACAGAGCACAGCATGTAAGCCAACCAGCCAGCAACAGACAAGCAGGATGCAATAACTTCACTTGTAAGCCTGCCGCTGTTGCCCACCTTGCGCCCTAGTGCTGGCCCTATGTTGGCGAATGGCGCGTCACTGCTGTCTACTACTGGTAGCGTCTGCAGCAGCAGTGTGCAGGGGCAGAACGGGCAGCAGCATGCACATATAATCATAGCGTGACCACTTGAGGGCATTGCATTGTTGCACGCACCACCAGATATGATCAGGTGACTCAACTGCTTTTCAGCGACAGCAGAGCTTGCATGATGTTCAGCTCACATGCAATGCGAGGCGCATCTGCAATGCTGTGTTTGTAGGTTGCACAGTGAACACCAGCCAACAATGCATGCAGCACAACAACCGCGGCATGGATCAGGAGCGCCAGCGTTTACGGTGGGTGTTCAAAAGAGGGGTACAGAACAGCCGAGAGCTGCACCTTGTACCGCTTGCTGCTGCTGCCACCTGGATCCCCTGCTGCTTGTCGCTTGCTGCCGGAGGGCACAAAAGGCCCTCCACCTGCTGCTGCCCCTGCTGCTGCTGTTGGCGTGCTGGCTTGTAGCTCCAGCGAGTGCCCTAGGCCAGTTCGGCTGCAACACAGCAGACACAACAGCGATGAGCATTGAAGTGTGCAACCGGTGTGTCAGCATGACACATGCAAGCACAGTCAATCAAAGGTATAAACAAGTGTGTGAAACAAGCAGCAAAATGACATCAAGCGGTGCCTGCACCCGTCACAGCCGCATGCACACAGCACATGATAAGAACAAACCACAAAACACTCTCTCTCAGCGACCCATAGATCAGCGCCAGGTAGACGCAGCTGGACTCTCACATGCACCCAAGCACCACCGTACCGGTGATATATATGCGGAAACTTGGGATGTGGTGGTTATAAGAGGGTGCGCTGATGGAGAATTGGTGCATTAGTGGATATGTGAGTAAGCCTCGTCAGCTATCAAAGGCACATGCTCGGTGCGGCTGGGTCCACAGAAGCAACCACAGGGCAGTAACAGTCCTTACGTTTGATGCTGACCCAAGCACTCGTGCATCATCATCAGCAGGTGTCAGCAGCATAGCGCCTCAACATATCAAACCTTCAGTAATCACACAGCTGCCTTGCAACATCCCGCCACCGTCAGCATCCAAACTCCGCCACTACCTTTGCAACACACCCCTCCCTAGGCACAAGCGACACCCACAAAGTCATGGTCGTATCTGACAGTGCCAGAGTGCAGCACAGACACGTTATGCCAGAAACTGCCAGCATTCTACCAGAAAACCAACTGCTCTGTTCACACATTCTTCCTTTCAGATAGTTTCTGATCTGCCCACAGGCACATACCAAGATGCCTTGCCAAACACCATCTAGTCTAGTCTAGTCTAGTCTAGTCTAGTCTAGTCTAGTCTAGTCGCAGATGGCACCCGCACACGCGTAACCTCAATGCTGGCCCGTCCAGGCTGCCGCCTCATCTGTCTGGCAGCCGCTGCGACACTTGACCTCACACCCACACCTCACCCGTGCCATGCATGGTGTTGAAAGTCAGTGGTCAACATAGAGGCAACAAAACGAGAAGTCATACTCTCTGCGTCCCCGCTGGTGGCATTGCCAACATGCATGAGGTCACCATCTGGTAGGTGCTGTCAAAAAAGTGCACCTGCCCTCCCTTCATTTCAGACACCCCTCACAACATGTGTGAATTGGCACAGCAGCGTTGGCGCCATGTACTCAGTACAACTCCACTCAGGACGCAACAAAAGCTCAGACTTGAACCACTCAATTCACGCACCCCTGTGCAACGCCATGTACTCAAAACAAGTCCATTTGTTGACCGCAAGTTAGACTTGAACCACTGGAGTCACTCAGGCACCCCTGCGTGACATTTGACCTCACTCCCACACCTCACCCCCGACATGCATGGTGTCGAAACACCGTCATCATCATAAAGAAAAGTTCAAAGGAAAAGCTACGTACTCTGCGCGCCTATGGCTCACCTGTCTGGTGGCCGCTGCAGGTCGCCGCTGGTGGCGTCTGTCAGCCGCTGCATCAGGTCACCGTCTGGTATCTGGAAGGTGCCCGCCCACTGCTTCAGCAGCGACTCTATGTCCTGCAGGCGCAGCAGCAGCAGAAGCGCGGCACAGGACTTGAGTGTTGAGCGCAGCTGTTGAAGCAGAACGTAGCAGCGTGCAAGGAATTCTTACTGTGTCTCCCTGTGCTACAGCAGTGACTATGTGTTCTGCAGGCACAGCAGTAGAAAGAAGTCGAGAACCAGCAGATGAATGTGGTAGATATGTTTGAGCAGAGCAGCACGCTTATGGCCTTGACAGCGCGCGTCCACCGCTTCAGCAGTTGTGCTGTGTCCTGCAGGCAAATTGAGGGCAAGGTGTGACAAGCAGCAAGGGGCGATGGAAGTGGAGCAGCTTGCATCAGCCCCGCAGAAGCAGCAGCAGCTGTCTGCATGAGTCTGCACAGCATGACACGGGTGTCGGCAGCAGCGCATGTCTATGTAGCTTTTCATGAGTGGAGAAGGGTGTGGGAACTGGCGAGATTGACGCCTGGCCTGCACATGCACTGTCTCTTCTGTTCAACGGTTGACTTTCTGTCTGGTCAAAATGTTGGTCAAAGCACACGGCAACATGCACACACAGCCAGTAGGTGAGCAGCGCAAGTATTTCAAACACATTGGCGCGATGCTGGCTGCGCACTTGCCGCATGTACACCTGCAGTGCAGTGCATGTGGCTGTTCAGGTGCAATTCAAAATGCAGTGTTGACATAGCGTGGTGGGAGTGCATAATATCTGAGCAAACCTGCAGCAAATGGTGTGAATTAGAATGTTTCAAACAAGTCAGCATGGGTTGAGAGTTGCAAGTTCACTTCGGAAGTGCAAGTGTGCAAACATGTGACCATGGCAGGCAGGACAGCAACAACAGCAGCAGCAGCGCGGCAGCAGCAGATGAGCTGATTGACCTGTACCGCTGGTGCCTAAGCACCACACCAGCTCAGAAATGGCTTGTCACGCTGATTAACGCGCAGAGTCGTCCACGAACGATGCGTATCAGTCCTGAAAGGCACCAAGGCCTGGCTAATGAGTGAGCAGCAGCAGCAGCAGCAGTAGCAAGGCACTCACGGCACTGTATTCTTGGGTAGTCGCCCACAGCACCAGCATCGTCAGCGCGTCCTCGCGTAGTTGTTGTAGAGCTGGGTCGGCCATTTTTCTTATCTTCGTCTTCTTCTTGGACTTGGTCGCCTCGGCACTTCGGACTCCCCTTATGCAGCAGGCTCCATCTCGCCGATCTTGGCCCAAACGTCTGGAAGTTTACTTGATTTTTAGTTTCTTTTAGATTGCTGTTTTTGGCTAGGAAAATCGCAGTGCAGCGCAGCGCAGGACATCCAGGGAGGAACTGGCACTGAAGCCTAATGAGTGGCGCGAGACGTATACTCTCGAACGCAGCTACCGTAGCGCTGAAAGTATGTTCGTTTATGCAGGTTCCACCTCGTATGACTGCGAACTTTGACCTGCAGAACGCACCTATTGCTCAAGTGCATGTGCTGCTGCTGTTAGCCACCAGGACATGGCTTTGCTTGACTTGCTTGACGCCAATGACGGCGAATTCTGCACGCTTATGGAGTTCAAGGTCACACCGACCTACTCCAGCAAGCTCAAGGCCAGACTGAAGTGGCAAGCAGTCATCAAGCACGCCCAGCAACATCTCAGCCTGGACTTCCCTCATTCACAGCTCAGCCCACAGAAGCTGCAAGCACTTGCAACACTCATTGACAAAACGTTTTTAGACGGTAGTTTTGCGAAGACATGCAAGCCCAAGTATGCTGTTCAAGAACGATTGAGTGGTGAGTGCGCTGTGCATGCCGTGTGCTGTGCAGTGGCGGCTGTAGCAAGGCACATACTAGTGCTCAGCACAGCACTGCTGAGCCACACTAACCACATACCAGCAACATTGCAACCCTTCATTGGTAGCGTTGTCTCTGTGTGACACCGCCCAACAGCTTGCCATACCAAAAGTTTGCATGGAATACTACCTCCTGCTGAATGTCGGCTTGCAGATCTTCTGCACAGTATATCGTGCTGTATCACCTAGCTCCCTGCTTCCACAGTCACCCAAGTGCTATGAACCTCCACCCCATTGACAGCTGTGTACAATGTGTTGCTGTGCATGCAGGGAACGTGCCAGGCCTGTCAGAGATGGCTGTGCTCAATGCAGTGGCAGGCTTTGAGCCTGACAGCAACACCCTCATATTCTTCAAAAAGGGTTGGCAGGTAAAAGCACAGCATGTCTTACCACAACTATACTTGTTGTGTCCATTGCTGGCCACACCATGGGGACGTCATTTGCATGTGTAAGATTCTTGCAAGACATTGTGTTCGTGGCGGTGCTCTTTTCATGTCCAGCACGCTGCTGCTGTCTTCGGGCACGCCTCATGATCATGCAAGCACAACTGCAGCGGAAGAGGCAGTTGAATCGTCCAATCAACACCAGCTGCTTCGTGCCGTTTCTGTTGCTGACGAGTACGTGCTGCATGCTATGCTTGTACATGCTGCCGTGTGTTCATTTGCTGCACACAGCGCAAGCCGTCATTGAAGCGGCCTGTGCAGGCAGATGGCGTGTACTGCCTGAGCAAGCTTGAGTGGCTGGTGCATGCAATGGGCCACGAGATGGTGCACTGCATCGTGCACAACGCGTGTCCCTCGGCACGGGAGTATGATGCGTATAAGGTGGACAATGGCCATGGACCCATCTTCATGCGGCTGAACAAGTGAGCGCTGACAGTGAAGACCTGGTCAGGATCGCAGCACACCATGTTAAGTTGGTCACGTGTTGACACCGTGTCAGTTGGTGGCTGATACCTTCTTGGATGGTGGCTGGACTTGAATGTAGTTAGCCTGTCGCCGTCGCTGTGCACCGTATGTGAAGCAAATCTGGTGTATCTGTCTTCAGGCACATTGCTGCTTCTTGCCTCCCATGCGTTGGTGTGCATCTGGTGTCTGTAAGACAGATTGTGTGAAATAACCCAAGCAGAAAGGCATGCACTGACACCCATTCTGTGCCCAGGGGCCACCGTAGCTGAGCTGCATTCGTGGCAGCGCTATCGACATTACCTATGGCTCAACATATGTGGTATCGATACCTGCCAGCACAAGAGTGCGCCTTCCATGCCATTCGCCGCTTTGTGAAGTGGGTCTGCTTGACAATTAGAGCGTGTTGTGCTGTGGGGTAAAGGCAGCAGCACTCTAGCAGGAAAGCAAGCAGAGACACCCCGACCCCTGCATGCAATGCTTGTGTGTGCCATGTCGCTTGCAGACACATCTTTGGTCGCTCCAGCTCCCAGTCATGTGAAAAGCAACTGAACTGTGCTGACTGGCTAATTGCTGGGTGTCTCGCTGCAGGCACAGCTCTGGCCCCTGCAGCTCCCAGTAAGTTGAAAGCATTGTGCTGACTGGCGAAATGCTGGGTATCTTCCTGCAGGCACATCTTTGGCCACTCCAGCTCCCAGTACACGGCTGGCTGGAGCAGGCTGGGGAAGCTGCAGGTGCAGTGGGACGCCGGCAGCTGGCAGCACAGCAGCAGCAGCAGCAGTGAGGAGGAGGAGCAAGGAGCCTAACAGCCTCTGATTCGGCAGTCAGTGGCGCGGCATCACTAGCTGCGGCATCAGCCGCATCAGCCGCATCAGCAGCTAGTACCACAGCAGTCAGCGGTGTCAGGAGCATTGGACCATGGCTACCATCAGCTGCTGGTATGGTTGCCGCATCAGCAGCTCGCAGCAGCAGCAGCAGCACTGAGGGGATGGTGTGCTGGAAGTTGCCGGAGCCGCACAACAGGCATACCTGCATAGGTGGGTGGCAAGATACAAGCGTATTTACTGGGGAGCATTGACAGGCATGCTGGTAGCATTCTGGCCCAAGGTGCTCTGCATGCGCAACTTTGGCAGCTTGGCAAGCAGCACGCTCATATGACCGCAGCCACCAAGCTGTGTTCATCTCGCTGCTGTAGCAGCTGCAGACATGCTCGCATGTGGCACAAGTTGGCTTCACACCACTGTCTGGTTCAGTGCGGCTCAATAGCTTTCCTTGCTGCTGCACTGCCTTCTTTACTCTGGTGTACGTCGCTGATTGTGACAGCAGCCCGAGCAAGGCCCTCCTGCATGGTGGCGGGGATGGGATGCAACGAGGACTTCTGCCTGTGCTGACCACTGGGCTCCCAAGTTTACACCACAAGCCAAGCAAGCAGTGGCAGGGCGTATCCTGGCAGCTACCGTGACAGAATGCTGATATGGTTGAGGCTACTGTATAGAGCTGGACACTACCTTGCTGAATAGCTGATGGTGCGAAGTTGTGGCATGTTCTGCGCCGCGGAGATGGGCGGAGGGGGGGGCCTGCCCAGTCACTGGTACCGCCAATAGGCTGCTGGCTTGTCCATTGTTGTAGACAGCTGGCGGCTGTGCCTACAGTTAGGCATGGAAATGCGATGCGGAGATATCCAGCTGGCTGTGTCGGCAGGATGGCCTGCAAGCAATTGCGTCAGCAGCACAGCACAGTGTAATGCCGTAGCGTCATCTGTTACACAGGGCTCAGGTTACCAGTGGCTGTCCATGTCATCAGTGACAAGCTTTAGTGTGGAACTTGAAGTTCAGGGGTAAAACAAGTCCACAAGATCGTTTCCGCAGTGTGCATGCACTTGTGTCAACGCGTGTGCTTGAGTTCTGCTGTTCACCTTCTGTGACCTGGTTTGCAACGTCTGTGCCAGTCCGTGCCCTCGATTACTGTTTGAATAGTTCAGCTTAAACGATCTACAATCGCCACAGAGGCAGCAACATGTCGTACGCATACGTTCCGGACGAGGAAAATGGACTCAGCAGTGCGCTTTTCGACAAAAGCGGTCCCTCCATCGAGTTCGCAGAGCAGGAGGTTAGGCTTGGCTTCGTTCGCAAGGTTTTTGGTGAGTGCTCAGCGCTGTGCGTTTCATGCAGCAGCAACTTACCATGCTGTCCAGTTGGGCTGGCTCCGCTTGATCAAGGCCAGGTGTAAGGACAGCGCGCCGTTCCACCAACTCCTACGGTGTGATGAATTGCTGTATGTATGCTTGCAGGACTGCTCACGGTGCAGCTGGCCATCACAGCAGGCGTGACAGCGCTGTTCATTGGCACACCTTCTGTCAAGGCCTATGTGTACAGCAACCAAGTGGGTAGTGAGCCTCAGCGAGTGCATTCGGTTTGTGAGCTGTAGATTAGGCGTCAGCAACCAAGCAGCAGCGATAGCAGAAGCAGCATGGGTCCAGCATGTTGACATCACTAGCCGGGCAGTACCACGTTGCGCATGCGCAAAGCAGATGCCAAGCATTAAGTGGCGCATACAGAGCCACTGAAAAGTAAAATGGTAAAATGGCATTCCAAGCAGTCTGTTCCTGTGCTACGATGCGAGTGCTGAAAACAGCTGCATGCAAGGCTGCCATCAAGAAATGCGCCTCATACGCAAGGAGAAAGATCAGCATTAGAAGTGCAGTTCAGCAAATGCACACTGCCATGCAGCCGCCCTTCTGCTACCGTGACCTTCTGCCCATATTCTGTACCCCTAACGCATTGTGCACGCCATACTGTTTGTGGCGCCTACGTATGTAATCTTGTCTGCAGCGGATGTTTTGGGCAGCGTTGGCACCCCCCTGGGTGCTGATGCTCTCCTGCTCTGCTGCTGCACTGAAGTAGCAACCTTGCAATCCTGCCACACCCTCCCGTGTCTTGATGCCGCTCTGTCTTCACTGTCCAAACTCGTATGCGCTGTTCTCTCGTTCTGATATTTGCAGTGGACGTTCTGGGCTGCGTTTGGCACCTCCCTTGGTCTGGTGCTGATGCTGTCCTGCTGGGAGCAAGCGCGGCGGCAGCACCCCATCAACCTCATCGTCCTGTTCGCCTTCACAGCCTGCGAAGCAGTCCTCGTGGGCACCATCAGCAGCATGTACAATACCGACATCGTGCTCATTGCAGCGCTGCTCACCGTGGGCATCACGCTCTGCCTGAGCCTCTACGCGCTTCAAACAAAGCGCGACTTTACAGCAGCTGGCGGCATCATGTTCTCGCTGCTGTTTGCGCTGATCGGTGCTGGCCTGCTGAGCATCTTCTTCCGCAACAGGATCATGGACATCGTCGTGTCGGGCGTTGGTGCGGCGCTGTTTGGCTGCTACATCGTGTTTGACGTGCAGCTGATGGTGGGGAGTGGCAGCTACTCCATCAGCCCTGACGAGTACGTGCTGGCAGCCATCAACATCTACCTGGTGAGTGGCGGCTTCGATTAGAGTGAGGTAGAGTGAGATACGGGATGAAAATGTGAGATACGGGATGAAAAAGTGATCATCAGCTCTGACGAATACGTGCTGGCGGCCATCAACATCTACCTGGAGAGTGGGGGCTCTGAAATTCGTAAGATTTTGAACAAACGTCAGATAGAGTGAGACGCAGGTGAAGCAGAGTGAGACAGGGGCAAAGTAGAGTGAGATATAGGCCGTGGCAGCTACTCCATCAGCCCACTGGGCATCTGGCAGATGAATACGTGCTGGCAGCCATCAACATCTACCTGGTGAGTGGGGGCTGTGAGAGTTCAATCAAATGGTCGTATAAAGTGAGACGCGGGTGAGGCAGAGAGAGATATGGGATGGAAGAATGAGAATGGGTAGGCAGCTACTCCATCAGCCCCGACGAGTACGTGCTGGCGGCCATCAACATCTACCTGGTGAGAGGGGGCTTCAAATATATGGCTTCCACTAGAGTGAGATAGAGTAGGATAGAGTGAGACAGGGTCAAAGAAGAGTGAGATATGGGCAGCAGCAGCCACTCCATCAGCCCTGACAACTACGTGCTTGCGGCCATCAACATCTACCTGGTGAGTGGGGGCTCTAAAGTTGAACGTCAGACAGAGCAAGATGCGGGTGAAGCAGAGTGAGATATGGGATGGAAGAGTGAGATTGGGTAGGCAGCTACTCCATCAGCCTTGACGAGTGCATGCTGGCGGCGATCAACTTCTACCTGGTGAGTGGCTGCTTTGAAGAGAGTGAGATAGAGTGAGATATGGGAGTGAGCTACGGGATGAAAGAGTGATTATGAGCCGTGACGAGTACGTGCTGGCCGCCATCAACATCTACCTGGTGAGTGCTGCTGTGTGGTCTGGATGTGTCACTCAGAGTGATGTTGTGTGGTCGCTTGTCTCACGTTTTTGACAGGGGATTGCAACTGTCAGAGGAGTCGGGCACGGTTGGAGCAGAGTATGACATGGGATGGGTCGAGCATGGTTATGTGTTGAACAGCTGTCATAGAAAAGCTTCAAGGGGCTGAGCTGCTGTCCCTATGACCCGCTGAGCTGAGTTGCTGCTGCCGTTGCGCTGCTGCTGCTGCCTTGCTGCTGCCCGCAGGACATTGTGAACCTGTTCCTGTACCTGCTGCGGCTGCTGCAAGAGATCCAGGGCAACAATTAGGCAGCTGGCTTCGCTGCACCTCCTGGAAAGCATCTTTGCTAGGCTTTCAGCTGCAGGTTTTCCAGTCAGGCAGGCAGCTCAAACAGCCTGCCGAGCACAGCAGGTGCTTGCAGAACCGGCGATATGTGCTGGGGGCTCAGCCCAGCTGGCAGCTGGCGCATTTGGGGAGGGGGGGTGCCGTGAACAGGCAAGGCACTTGCAGCAAGACAGCAGCGGCATTAACCAAACGGATCTTAAAGCAGTGCTCAGCAGACTGGTTGGGCACCTGGCTGTTGTGGAGGTCTTTGCTGTGTTTGCAGCAGGGTTGAGCAAGTGGTTTATCATGGCCTTGGACTTACTCTGTTCTCGGCCAGTGCTGCTAGTGGTCTAGAAGTTACTACTGCTTCCTCAGTGTGCATTGATGTTTTTGTACGGCAGACTTAGCGGCCCATCTGGCCTTTCATGCACGTGCTGCTTGCACTGTTGTTGACACAGATGTCCGACGCGTCTGCACGGGTTGTTGATGTTGAGGTGAAGCAGTGTTTCGCCACTCGCTGGGGCTGCAATCATGTACCATTCACATGCTTGACAGCAATGTGCGAGCAGTACTAGTGGAGCGGGGCTGCTGCATGGCCGTTATAGCTTGGTAGCAATCTGTTACTAACAGATTGGCTGCACAGATGATCTGTGCAGCGTCGTCTTCAATGCCGAGTTGGGAGTTCCCAGCCATCGATGCAATCACCGCAGTAACTTGAGGTGTAGGCTGGCAGCTACAAATCATTTCAAAGTTGCTGCTCCAGAGCACGTGCATCATGGCTGGCAGCCGGTCGACCGGCTGACTGACGTCAGTCAGTGCCTGCAGGCGCCAGCCACTGTGCAGGTGCTTGGGGTGTACCCGTTGGCAAAGGATTCAGTCAATGTGAGGCTCACCAAGGCCGGCACCGTGCCGTGACTCTTCATATGCGCTCAGCAGTGTCAAGGCAGGCGACCATGTGCACTGCAGCCTGCGGTGTGAAAATTGAAACCGCAGGTCCAAAGCCACGGCAATACTTTGGTTACAACCAATCATATATGCCATCCACAATACTCAAGACACGGATATCACCAGCACCACGCCCTTCAAGCAAACGACTTGGTGGTTGCAATGGCACGCAAGACGCTTCACTGCCCCGCCCCTGCTGCTGCTGCTTCCTCCTGATCCTGCACAGCGCCTTGTATAAGGAACATGTGCTGCTGCCTGGCAGTCCCTGCTGCAGTAGCGCACCGCCTGGTCAGGGGCGGGAGCAGCCTGCTCACGGTGACTGCTACCGCCCTTGTTCCTGCTGCTGCTGCTGCTTCATCCTGCCCCCTGCACAGCGCCTTGTGCTGCTGCCAGTGGCTGGCCTGGCAGTCCCTGCTGCAGTAGCGCACCGCCTGGTCAGCTGCAGAGCAGCCTCCACAGCAGCAGGCCTTGCCGTTGACCAGGTTTGACTCGCTCATCTCACGCAGCACCACACAGCACGGGTTGCTGCAGCAGCGGCGGCTGGGCAGCGCAGCACACACAGCCTCAGCCCAGCTCTGCATCACCTGATACAGCGACTCGCCAAATGACTGGTGCCCCGTATACACCCAGTTTGCCCTGCTGTTGCAGATAACCCTGCGCTGCCTGCTGATTTCTTCATTTTCAGCGTCACTTTTCTTGGATGTCTTAGAACTGCTGGCACCTGCGCCACCGCTACCATCAGCAGCATGCGCAGGGCTCTCCAAAACGTCTTCCAACTCCTCCATCTGCTCTTGGAATGTATACCAGCAACGCATGGCATATCCCATGGTCGCTTGCATGAATCCTGTAAGCTCCTGCAGCTGCTGCACTGTGTCCTGCGGCAGCTGCAGGGAGCGCCCCAGCCGCACCAACTGACCGCTCAACCAGTCGACGCCCCTCCTTACATCTTCTAGCATCTGCCCCTGTTCCCCCAGCAATGCACCGACCACTCCTGCTGCGCTATCCGCAGTATCCAGCGGCGATACATCGCCGCTGTTTAGCTGCTGCAGGAGCTCATTGGGAAGTGGACCCAACACCTCGTACCTATCAGCGATTGAGACCTGCTGCATCAGCTGCGCAGCACCTGCGGCACGAGCTTCAGCGCTAGCAGCTTCGTCTAAGCATGGGTGGGCGAACGCCTCCTGTAAGACGGTACTGTACAGCCGCACAGCACGAGCAATTACCGCTGCACATGCCAGCTGCACTTCAAGCTCAGCACCTGACAAATCAGCGCAGCTGCTACTGCTGCTGCCGCTGCTGCTGCTACCGCTGCTTGTTGTCTCGCCGATGTCTGCTGGCTGCGAGTTACCAGCTGCGCCCTGACTGCTGCTGCTGCTTGCTGTGTCGACCCCGCTACTGCCGCTGCCGCTGTCGCTGCCGCCGCTGCTGCTTGTTGTCTTGCTGCTGTCTTCTGGTTGGGAGGTACCAGCTGCTGCCCTGCTGCTGCTTGCTGTGTCTACCCCGCTACTGCCGCTGCTGCTTGTCTTGCCTCTGCTGCTTGTTGTCCCACTGCTGTCTGCTGGCTGAGAGGTACCAACTGCTGCCCGACTGCTGCTGCTGCCGCTGCTGCTGCCCTGCATGCAAGGCGAGTATGCCAGCATGGCTGCCAGCTTGCGGACGCCAGGTGACAAGTGCTGCGGCTCTATCCGCGCAGGCAGTGTCTCACCCTTCAGTTGGCAGCTGTAGTCTGCTGCCAACTTCAGCACCACTACATTCAAAAACTCCACGAATTGGCTCCCATAAACATGCTGCAGCATCATCACTAGGCTGCCTGGAAGCGGCACCCTACCTTTGCATACGTGCAGCCACTTGTCGCGAAGCTGCACAGCTGCCTCTGTCTGGCGCCTTTGCTCTGCAGTGCGTACTGCAGCTTCGAGGTCTGCTACGTTGCTGCAAGCCCAGATCATGCTGCTGCAGCTCGCAGCTACCCACTGCCACCCTGCCTGCTGCTGCTGCTGCTGTTGCTGCTCCTCTCGCGCAATCGCTTTGAGGCAGCTGCACATCAGCGACGCCAGCCGCAGCGCCACCTGCTGCCGCTCCTGCTGTGCTGCTGCTAGCGCTGCCTGTGTTGCTGCATCTACTGCTGCTGCTGCTGCTGCTGCTCCATTACCAGGGCTGGCAAGGCTAGCGTCTGTGGCTGCAGCTAACTCTGGCCTTTCCAAGTCCTCCCACACCTTGCGCTGCGCCTGCTGCATCAGCGCTGTCGCGAGGGGCGCTTGGGTGCTAGCATGAGGGCGGCACGAAGGACTGCTGATGCAGCAAGCCACAGTCGCCGACACGATCCGATGCAGCAAGCCAAGGTGCCCCGTTTTGAGCGGCTCCGCTGCTGCTGCTGCTGCTGAGTTGTTGGGATCTGACCTCCACATTCGCACTGCTGCCTCCAGCATAGTGGCTGCTGCAAACGGCTGCGCTGCAAAATGCACCACCAGCTGATCGTTGTCTGCAGCAGGCAGCAGAAACGCGACATGATCAGGTGACGGTTGGTATGCTTGCAGACAGAAGTCAGATTTCTACAGCGGCAGACTGTCTGAACCTGGTGAAAACAGAAAAGAACCGACATCGCCAGGCACTTCAGCCAGCCATTGTTGGCAGCATGTTTACATCTTCAGCACGATGGATGCGTCACCTTACGCTATGGTATGTCTGTGTGCATTGTAAGTTGCCCGTCGGAAGCATTGCTTAATCGAAACCACTGCAAGTTGTTGTCAAATACAACATCATCAAATGTGACGCCCTGAGCACGACCGGCACCCTCCAAGTGCACATATGCCACTATCACTCACCTGCGTGCTGCAGCAGTGCTGCTACTGCATTGGCCCACATCCGCAGCAGCTGCCGCCGCTGCTTCAAATCAGCAGTGTGCTTCACAGCGTGATACACAGCAGGCCCCAACTCTTGAAGGTCAGCGGCAGCATCTGCGCGATGGTATCTTCTGCTGCTACGCTTTCTTCAAAAGCAGCAGCAGCAGCAGCAAATCTGTCCCCTGGAGCTGGAGTATAGCTTGGAGGTGGTGTTCTCGGCAAGCCCCCATCTGCATTGACCTGCTGCATGAGCAGTGTGATCAGCTGCAGGCTGCTGCTGGCCATGTCCGCTGTGGGCAGCAGCAGCAGGCACTCCGCAAGCAGCTTCAAGGATGGCAGCCACACACTACGATCCAGCAGCAATGCCTGCTGCTGCTGCCGTCGTTGTCCGCTGCTGCTGCTGCTGCTAGTTGTTTTGGACTCCTTTGGCAGCAGCAGCCACTGCAGGACATGCTGCATGCTGCGCACAGTGGCCAACATTCCTGCGGCAAGCTCAGCTACTGTCTGCTTGCTCAGAGGCTTGCAACACCAGCAGGACATCAAATGTGCAAGTTCAGCTAGCCGGTTTAGCAGCAACTAGCACTGCCGCTGAACAGTGGTCATTGGTTCGACCTAAACAAAGCCACGGCAGCTGCAGCCAGCTCATCTGCTGCCTGCTTGCTCAGAGGCCTGCAAAACCAGCAGGACAGCAACATGCATGAATGCTGCGAGTGTGAGCAGGGAGGGGGTGAGTGCGACGATGAGGAAAACTTCATGCGCCTCCACACCTCCTGCCATAAGCAGGACAGCAAATCAAAAACGTGCTGCTTGAGCTGGGCTGTTTAGCAGCAGATAGAACTGCCGCTGAACAGTGGACAGTGCATTGGTTTGGCCTAAACAAAGCCACGGCAGCTGCGGCCAGCTCATCTGCTGTCTGCTTGCTCAGAGGCCTGCGGAACCAGCAGGACAGCAACATCCGTGAATGGCGCAAGGTCTATGCAGTGAGAAGGTGTGCGACGATGTGGAAAACTGCATGCGCCTCCAAATCTCCTACCATAAGCAGGACAGCAAATGTGCTGGTGCAGATGGGCTGTTTAGCAGATAGCACTGCTGCTGAACAGTGGACAGAGCATTGGTTCGGCCTAAACAAAGACACGGCAGCTGTTGCAGCAATCTGAGTTTGTGGTGCTCCCCGCGGGGGTCAATGCACAGTGGCCAACATTCCTGCAGCCAGCTCATCTGCTGCCTGCTTGCTCAGAGGCCTGCAGAACCAGCAGGACAGCAACATGCATGAATGGCGCGAAGTCTGTGCAGGGAGGATGTGCAAATATGTGAAAAACTGGATGCGACTCCACGCCTCCTACCAAAAGCAGGACAGCAGATGTGCTGGTGCAGCTAGCCAGTTTAGCAGCAGATAGTACTGCCGCTGCACAGCGGGTAGTGCATTCGGCCTAAACACAGCCACGTCAGGTATTGCAGCAACCTGAAGTTGTGTTGCTGCACGAGCCAGAGTCAATGCAGCAAATCATGCTGCTGCGTGAACTGCTGCTGCTGCTTCTGCTGCCAAGCGCCAAGCTGTGAGGGGCCCTAACTTGACATCATGGTAGTGGGGCACGGGGCCGATCGCGTTGATGTTATGGCTCGAATGAGTATTATGATGATGATGGTGATCATGGTAGCACAATGCTGCGAGGTGCTGCTGCTGCTGCCACACAGATTGTGCTGTCCAACATATACATGCTGTGCACACCACATCGTGATGCGCAAAGCGCTGCTGCTGCTGCTGATAATCTTCTGAAGTGCCAAGGTCTGTCACCTGACATGGTGCATTCCTGCAAGGTGCTGCTGCTGCTGCTGCTGCTGCTGCCACACAGGATCTACACAGGATCTACTGTCCAACACGTACATGCTGTGCTGTTCTGAATTGCTGAGGTCTCACCTGACGTGGTGCATTCCTGCCAGGTGCTGCTGCTGCTGCTGCCACACAGGATCTACACAGGATCTACTGTCCAACACGCACATGCTGTGCTGTTCTGAATTGCGGAGGTCTCACCTGACGTGGTGCATTCCTACCAGGTGCTGCTGCTCCAGTGCTGCCAGGTCAGCCTGCTGCTTGAACTGCTGCTGCTGCTGCATTGCTGCTAGTGATATTTTTCAACTTGCCAGGGTCTCACCTGATTTGGTGCATTGCTGCCAGGTGCTGCTGTTCCAGTGCTGCCAAGTCAGCCTGGTCACACGAGTAACCTGACAGCAGCAGCTGGTGATCCCCCGGAACATGAACGTGGTTCATGAACCAGTCACTGTTGGCATAGTAAACAGGCTCTTCATCGGCCTCTGACTGCTGCTCCTGCTCCTGCTGCTGCTGTTCATGCTCAGCATGCTCATGTCGCGGCTGCTCTAGACCCGGCTGCTGCTGCTGCGGCGGCTGTGAGCTAGCACCCGGCTGCAGACAGCGCACACATGATGCGAGTCCTTGCTCTTTGGCGAGTAGCTTGGCCTGAAATGCCAGCAGCAGCAGCAGCTGCAGCCGCAGCACATGACGGTCTCCCGCCATCCAGGCTACAGTTGCATCCGGAAGTTGAGCTGCTGCTGCTGCTGCTGTCTGCGGGACGCCGCTGCGTGCCTTGTCAATGCAGCGACCCATTTCCTGCGCAGTCACTAACGCTGCTGGTATGCAGGACATTTGATCAGCAGGACATTTGATTGGAGATGGCAGCAGCAGCAGCACTCGTGTAATACACGTACCAGCAGTACGATGTTCGGATCTGGCAGCAGTGCCACCAAGCTGCTGCTGCTGCTGCTGCCAGTTGATTGATTATGTCTGCTGCTTCATCGCATGGCAGCTTCATAACATATGTTCAGCACTGTCACAAGGTGATGTACCTTGCAGCAGCTTGTCACCATCTTGTTGCAGCCACTGCTTGCAGACACCAGGTGCTGACATGCACGCTGCTGCGCTGTCCAGCAGCAGTATGCAGGCCCGTATGTGCCTGATGCTGTGGAAAGGCTGTGCACTGGGCACTACCACATTGTAGAACTGCAGCTTCTGCAGTGCTTGCACAAGTGCTTGCAGGAGGAGTGGCAGCAGACTGAGCAGCTGCAGCTGGCCAGCGTCATGCTGTGACTCTTTTGAGCCTGTGGGGTCGAGGCTGCTTATCAGCGCTGGCAATTGCTGCAACAACTCAAACTCTTCTTGTGTGATGCTGGCAGTGCTGCAGTACAGACAGCAAGGTTGTTGGTGATGCTGAGGTGTGGCGCACAGCGTGAAAACGCATGGCTAGCAAGCAGCGTCACATGTGTTCACTTACTATGGTTTCAGCGCCAGATACTTTGCCAGTGCCAGCGCTGTGGCGCTGCTCAGTAACCCTTTCGGAGGCATCTATCCGTTGCTGCTGCTTCTGTTACAGCTGTCTTCTACCTTGTCGCATTAAGCGCCACTGTGAGACCGTCATTGACGGAAAAATGTGAATTGACACATACAGAGTATATTTGGCATTCCGCTAGTGTCGCATCGGCGCCACACCTCCGGGCAGCGGGTACTTCCGTATGGAGACAAGAACAGGCAGGCAGTGCCGATATTGCAAGCACCAAACTACGTTCAGATTATGATCAAAGCTGTATGTCAAGACCAGGATGAGGAGGTAACAGGTTGTCACCAGCAGTGCTGAGCTGTCACCAGCAGAACATCTTGGCATGTCATGCTGCTGCAGAACAGCGTTGTAGTTGTTACAACCACAAGGGAGCAGCAGCAACGCACACTCAACAAACAGCACGCTTAGCCTGCAGCCAGGCTCCATTGAGCTGCCGGCCACACCGTGTAAAAGTAATAGCAGCACCAAGCAGCAACGCATGCAGCCGTGTGGCACCTGAAAGGTGTCACCTGGTGACAGCCTGTCACCACAATGCACCAGCATACACAGTACACCATTGTGTTCAAGATGACGCCCACGCTACACGCGGCTTGCTGTTGCAGAACAGCTTCAAGGCTTGCAATGCTTTGAAGCCATTATATAGAAACAAATGGTGCTGTTGCTGCCACCACTGTTGCGCAGTCAACTTTGTATTGGATACAAGGCACACAACTGGTATGGCATACGCTTGCCTCAAGATACAGAGTGTTGACGCCAGGTACAGCCTCAGGTTCGAAACTGCACAGATCATTAGCAGTGGTCGTCTAATGTTACCCTTCATGATCAGCCCATGTGTCAGCCGCTAGAGTACTACTTTAGTAGTATTAGTAATGTTGTACAGTGATGTAGGTCAAACAAACACGGCAAGAAATGCTTGCAGACAAACAGTGCAAGGGGCTGTCATCTAGGCAGCAATGCCTGAAGCATTTGCGTGGGGTGAATCCACTATCCCACAGTCCTCAACCCGCTTTATATGCATTTTGTCAGTGCCTGAAGCATCGCATGAGGTAAATCCACGTAAGCAAGCCAAGTACCAGATGACATGCTACCCGCTGGAGCTGAAAGGGCCAATCCTGACATGACAATGCACGTACTCAGTCAGGTAGATGCACAAACTTTGTGACTTGAAGTCACTGCGTGACAAACAGGTCAAATAATCAGAGCTCCCACAATGACACGTTGATGCAGGCTTTGTGACCATGCCTGCTCAGTTTTGGGTGCGTCTTCAGGTACAGCAATAAAAGCAGAAACCAGCCATGCCACCACACAGATGAATACCACCGATCCAAGGGGGTACACAAGGTCCAGTCATGCTCACGACAAGATGCACCTTACTTAGAAACCACTCAGAAGCGGCTGCGAACCAGCAGCGCCGCAACCAGCAGCGTTAGAATCATCGCTCTTCGCCATCACGCTGCCTGCAGCCAGCAGCAGCTGTAGCCGCTCATCCCAGCAGCATGCCCATAGGACCAAAGATGTCAAACGCTGCGCTCTGCTTCTCAGCAGCAGCAGCCTTCTCCTGCGCTGCTGCGTCATCCTGTCGGAGCTTTGGTGCTGGCGGCGCCATGCGGCCGCTGCGGCCTGCTGCAGCAGTGCCAGCTGGCCTGCTGCTGCGCTGCTGCTGCTGCTGGTTGGGCTTCATGCGGCGGCCCTGTGCGCCGCTGCTGACCTCCACGCCACCGCCAATGCGGTCCATGCTGCAGCAGCAAGAAAGAGGCGGCAGCACAGGCAGCATGTGTGAGAAGGATGCGCTCTTGCAGCATGCCTGCGCAAGGCTGCCGTCTGGCATTTCATGACTAACGCATGGCAATGCATGTTTCTAAGGCCGTGTGCAATGACCATATACCTTGCAATTAACAACCAACAGGCACAGCACATCTAGCAAGACTCTATTGGATAGCAATAGTGGTCTCACCTCATGCCAGATGACTGCATTGACATGCCTCCCAGCCTGCCCCTGTGAGCAGCAGCACCAACCCTGCCAGACACAGCAGGCTTGGCCTTGGGCTGCTGCTGCTGCACAGCAACAGGCTTGCTGCTGCGCACGGCAGCTGCCTTGCCAGCAGGTGCAGCTGCAGGGTTGCGGTTGCCTGCTGCTGCTGCGTGCCTGTTGCCACCAGCAGCAGCAGCGTGGCTCTTGGCTGCCGTGCCTGGTGCGCGCTTGGCTGCTGGGGGTGCCATCACCTCACGCCCCTCCTCCTGCAACATGGATCGCGGCACAGGCAAGTTGAGTCGGTGGTTGCTAACACCCCACACTGGCACATGCCAACTGTTATCCCGCCTGCCCCACCTTCGTCATTCTTATGTGAATCACAGTTGTAGCTGAACTACCTGTCCCCTTTCCCTCAAACCACACTGAGCTGATGCTGCAAACTATGCTGCCGCGTTCCGAAGGAAAGTTTTTGCAACAAGCAGTGACACACGCTACAGAATTGAGCCTGCATAGCACCTCCATGTTGCCACTGTGCACTGTGTCTGCGTCCTCATCATCGTCAATACACTCGACACGATTGCAGTGCGAGCTGCCCTCACAGGAATACAGGAACATTTTAAAAGTATGCTGAAAGGTTCTCACAAAACTGTGAGACACAGCACACATGGTGAGTGCAGCTCTACATCAATTCACAAAAAAAGCAACCAAAGGGCCTGCAGCGCACCTCCATGTGGCCGCCGTGCACTGCGTCAGCGTCCTCTCACCAACGTGTGAAACATGTGCTGACAGGTTACGCAACAAAACTGGGTCACAAAGCACATATGGTGTGTGCCAATCTACATAATTCACAAAAAATTGCGACCAAGGAGCCTGCAGCGCACCTCCATGTAGCCGCCGTGCACTGCGTCTGCATCCTCGTCATCGTCAGCCTGTGTGCCGCCCATGAGGCTGGAGGTGATGTCAGCGTAGTAGCCGGGCTCTGCATCCGGCACACGCGCACGCTTCTTGGCCAGCCTACGACACGTGGAGGAACAGAAATGAACAATTGTTATATGACAGAGTTGCAGACAGGCGCATGGAGGTTGGAGGTGATGTCAGCGTAGTAGCCAGGCTCTGCATCTGGCACACGCGCACGCTTCTTGGCCAGCCTGCGACAGGTGGAGAAACAGAAACAAACAATTGTTACATAAAAGGGTTGCAGACAGATGCATGGAGGCTGGAGTTGATGACAGCGTAGTAGCCAGGCTCTGCATCTGGCACACGCGCACGCTTCTTGGCCAGCCTGCGACAGGTGGCAGCCAGAAACAGGTGATGCTTCAGCACAGGGTTGCAGGCAGATAGGACAAACATGCAGAGAAGCAGCAGCTGGTCATCCAACGTTGCCTGCAGCAGCACACAGTGCCGAGGATTGCTGGCAGTTCCAACACTGAATGTTGCTGCACAAGCGCTGAACAGCAGCTGTCAGACACCACCCAGCATGCATCCGTACAAACAGAAACAAAATACTCCAGGCAGCTGCCTACAGCCCCCACTCACCCAGCAGCTGCTGCGCCGCCTGCTGCCACTGCCTGCTTCTTGGGCCGCTGCAGCTCCGGCTCTGCAAAGTGAGGCGTCTTGGTGGCCAGGCTCTCAGGGGTTGTCCTCGCAGCCACGTAGCGGCTGCCGCCAGCCTGCTGCTGCTTGCTGGGCACTGTGGAAGTGCCGCGCTTGGCAGCCGTGCCACCAGCAGCAGCAGTAGTGGTGCCTGCTGCAGGTGGTGTAACCTTGGGGCGCTGCACCTGCTTGGTCGCAGCTGCTGGTGCTGCTGGCGTTGTCATGCGCTTGCTGGCGGCTGGCATGCTGCCTGTGCGGGGCTTGGCGTTGCTGGTGCGGGGTGCTGTCATCACCACTGGCGGCTCCTCCTCCTCCTGCTCCTCTTCTGCCGCCTCATCTGCAGCTGCTGCCTCGTCTTCTGCTGCCTCATCTGCAGAGGCTGGCTCGTGGTCACCATCTGCTGCTGCGTAGCCAGCATCAGCATGCTGCTGCTGCTCATCCTCCTCTTGCTCAAGCAGCTCCTGCTGGTCATCCTCATGCTCAGACTCACTGTGCTGCTGGTCATCCACCTCAGCAGCGTAGCGCTGGGATGCTGCTGCTGCTGCTACTGCGCAGCTGCCGCCAGCGCGGCCAGCAGCAGCAGCTGCCTTGCGGGCTGCTGCAGTGGCAGCAGGGGCCTTGGCGGGTGGTGCTGCTGCTGCTGCTGCTGCTCCAGCTGCTGCAGCGGCCATGCCCAGATTGCTCTGGATGTTGCCCAGGATGGTCTCCTTCTCAGCCAGGGCAGCCTGCAGCAGAAAACAAATGATGCACACGAGCGAAGGTAAGGGCGAGTGAACATCAACATGCAGACGAGAAACTGAAAGTGCAGCACGTTGAAGCACAGCAGTTTCCTGGTGGCAGGCCATCATCAAGGGGGCAAACGCCTGCATCCCATCCTACTTGCAGCTTGCAGGCACACTATGCCTGGGCCCCCAAGAGTCACAATTTAGATACACACCTTGGTGTCCTCGCACTCCTGCTCCATGCACTGCTTGTCAGCAGTCAGGCGCTCCACCTGCTGCACTAGGTCAGCAGCCTCAGTGTCCCTCTCCTGCAGGTTTCACGGTACACAGATACGCAGCAGCAAGCAGGCACGTCAGTATGCCAGTATCAGAAAAAATGTAATGCAGACCATTCTGCATGCATAAGCACCACACCCGGATGTCATATGCAGATGGTAGCAGTGTAACCGAACACATGAAACAGCTTGCCGGCTATTAAATGCTGCACCCACCTGCAGTGTTGCCTGCAGCTGCTGCGCAGCCTGCTGCTGCTGCTGCTGCTGTGTCAGCTTCTCCCTCAGCTCAGCCACTGCATCAGCAGTTGAGGCCTGCATGGACTTGATGGCTGCCTCTTGCTCAACCAGCTGCTGCATGACACTGTAGGCGGAAAACAAGATGGCGGAACACGGGCAGGGGCATGTTAGATTTTGTTCATAAGGATCCAGAGCTTACAGTCGTTGCTTCAGCAATGCAACAGGCGCAGGCACTTGCAGGCACGGCATGTGCTGCTGACAGAGCAAATGATACTCAAAACAGCACCAGAAGCACTTTGCTGCCAGGTCAGGTGAACAAGCAGTGCCTGTGTCTAGCAAGAAGGCCCATGCATCCACTGTCTCGTCCCTCACCTCTCAAGCTGCTGTGCCTCCTCGCCACGCCGCAGCTTAAGGGCATCCAGCTGGCTGGTGGCCTCCTGCAGCAGCGCTGACAGCTGCTGGCGCTCCTTCTCAGCTGTTGCCTGCACCTCAGCCACAGCTGCAGCACGCGTCTTGGCTGCTGCCTCCTCCGCTTCTGCCAGCTGCTTCGCGGCGTTGGCTGATGCTGATGCCAGCTCGTTGGCCAACTTGGCAGAGGCCTCGTCACCTGTGCTGGCTGCCTGCGCTGCCAGGGCAGCCGCGTGCTTCTCTTGCAGGGCCGCGAGCGCTGCCTCAGACTCTGTCTTCTGCAGCTGCAGTTGGGTCTTTGCATCCTCCATCTCCTGCAGAATCAAGTGCAGCGAGGGAGCGAAGCTGTGAGGGCAACTGCCAAAGCAGCTGTTGCTGACGCCAACAAGGCAGCAGGTGAGCATGACATGAGATGGCCTACCAGCAAAACAAATAACCATATCATCGCTGCGCGCCGGCAGTGTCTGAAGGCGAAGGCTGCAGGAGCTTGCTGGTGCTCACCTTCTTGTTCTGGTCCATGCACTTCTTGAGCTCATCAATCCTCTGCAGGCAACAGCACACAGCAGAGGCGGTGCAGCAGTGTGCATGGTGAGTGCAACAGCCCAAGACGTAACACAGCGGAGAGCTGGAGGTCTGCTGCGCTATGCATTCATTATAGCGGGCACATGTGCACAGCGCATAGCTGTGGCAGCCACCAGCTGGCCTGGCAGCAGGCTGTGCTATGTGCACAGGCAACCCTGCAAACCAACATGAATCAAAATCCCTGTGTACCCCTTGACATCAAACAACTCCTACATGCTCACCCTAGCGGCCGTCTCTGAGTTCTTCTGGTTGGCCTTCATCTGGTTGTGCAGCTGCTGCTTCAGCTTCTCAATGTCCTCAGCAGCCTTGTCAGCAACCTTGCCTGCAGCGCCCTTTGCTGACTCCAGCTGGCTTCGCAGCTCTGCCAGTTCAGTCTGTATGGTTGTAAGGGCGTGGGCAGGTGTCGCAGGTGCGGGCAGCAGCAAGAAAACGTCAGCAAGAAGGATTGACTCGTGCATGGTGCACGACATGTGTCCTGCAAGCTCTGCCAGTTCGGTCTGTGTGGTTGTAGAGGTGTTGCAGGTGTCACAGGTGCGGGCAGCAGCAGGATAACAGTCAGCAAGCAGGATTTGATTCCTGCATGGTGCTCGGCAGATGTGCGCCCTGTGCTGCCTCCAGCTGGCTTTGCAGCTCTGCCAGTTCGCTCTGTGAGGATGAATAAGCGTGGGCAGGTGTTGCAGATGCAGGCAGCAGCAGGATAACAGTCAGCAAGCAGGATTGATTCCTGCATGGTGCATGGCAAATTCGCGCCATGTGCTGCCTCCAACTGGCTTCGCAGCTCTGCCAGCTCAGTCTGTATGATTGTCAAGGTGTGGGCAGGTGCCGCAGGTGCAGTCAGCAGCAGGAAAGCAGTCAGCAGCAGGAAAGCAGTCAGCAGCAGGAAAGCAGTCAGCAAGAACGATCGATTTCTGCTTGGTGCTCGGCATGTGTCCTGCAATTTAAAATTTCCAGGTCGTGCTGCTGGGAACAGCCGCAACAAAACAAACACACAAGCTGCAGCAACATGCAGCAAAACGTGCCTCAACAGCCCTCTGTAGCACGCCGCGTACCTGGCTGGTCTCAGTTGATGCCTGCAGTGCAGCGTGCTGCTCCTGCAGCGTTGTCAGCTCTGTCTGCAGAGTGGCCTGTGCCTCCGTCATCTGGGCCTGCACAGCAGAACAGAGAAGCGGGACAAGCAGTCAGCACTCTACACTGAGGAGATGCTGCTGAAGCGCACGCTGGCATGCGCCATTGACTAAACAAAACTGCAACCACATGCCACATATGCGGCAAGCAAGATGCATGTCAGCGGTAGGGGAGACGTGGCAATCCTGCAAGCCAGTACACAGAGATGCAAACATTTCCTGCAAGCACTGAACTCTTCCAGCAACGCACCTCGATGGCCTTGAGCTCTGTGACCTGCTGCTCGAGAGCAGCCTGTGCCTCAGCTGCCTCTGCAGCATGTGCCTCTGCGCTTGTGGTGGCTGCTGCCAGCTGCTGCTGCAGCTCCTCAATGCTGGCGGTGAGCGTGGCATTCTGCGCAGCAACAGCAGTGGGAGCAGTAGTGAGCTTCACTCGAGCATCATGCAATGACATGCAGCTAATAGTGGCTAGTACAGGGCACCGAATGGTCTTGTATGTATCTTATGGTGCCTGCCAGCAGCGCTATGATATGCCGAAGGTTGGCTCATGCAATGAGCACAAGCAAACGTGCAGAGAGGGTCATGTCCGAACACAGCAAACAGCAGCTCCTCATGCTGGCATACGCTCACCTGCTCGGTGGTCTCCTGCAGACGGGTGGATGCCTCAGACAGCTTGGAGGTGACGTCATCGTGCGTAGCGGACAGCTCTGGTGATGCAGGAAAGGGTGGTTTGGGTTAGGGGCCGCGGCAAGTTTGCACAGAGCAGGCAGTTGCAGGAGGGGTTACTGGTTGCAGTAACAGGTGTATATGCGTAGCAGTGCACAGCATATATGCGATCTGTTTATGCAGCGCAGGCATTGTGCAGCACACCATGCCTGCACAAAACAGCAGACAACTAATGCCAAGATATGTGGATCACAGCATTGCTACACCAGTCAAGCGCTGCACGCACCTGTGATGTTGGCCTGCAGCTTGGCGATGGTGGCAGCACCCTCCTCAGCCGCTGCCTTCGCTGCGGCCAGCTGCTCCTCTGCAGCGGCAGCCCTGGCCTGCGCAGCCTCAAGCTGCTGCCTCAGGCCCTCGCCCTCAAGCTGCTGCTCCTTGTGAGCAGCAGCGTGGGTCTCCTGTAGGGCTGACAGCTCTGCGCTGTGGTCAGCCTGCTGCTTGGTGAGCTGCTGGTTGAGCTGGTTGCAGGTGGATGTTGCAGTGTCGTGGTCACTCTTGAGGGTCTGCAGCGCGCTGGTGGCCTCTGTCTTGTAGGTGTCCTGCAAGCGTTTTTTTCAACATGCAGGAAATACATGCAGGTAGCAATGAGTAGCTACCTCAACAGCTTGCAGGATGGCGTCGACGAAGAAAGCAGTGATGCAAGGTCGCACACAATGCTGCGCGCAAGCCTCACATACTGCATGTATGGCGGCTGCTAGGAAGGGTTGACGGTTTGTGATGCCACATTTTAGCAACCATAGCATATGGTGCGGCTCCATCAGCGCTTGACAGTACAACGCATCACTCACATAGTCACTGAGGGCCTTGGACAGCTCCTGCTGTGTGCAGCTCAGGTTGTGCATGGCCTCCGCAAGCTGGGCCTCAAGGCTGGCTGCAACAGAGCAAGCTGCACACATGCACAGCGAGCATACACAGCAGGGCAGTTGTAGCAGGACAGCACACAGGCAGACGGGCAGGGATGCATCAGCAACAGCACACAACAGAGAAAGAAAGAATTCAGGGGCGCAGAAGGTGGGTCTGTGGACTGCTCTACTGTGGCGTTGGTTGCGTCCACCAGGTAGCGCTTGCTTGCAGGACAGTTGTCTGACCAATCACAAAGTGCCAAGTCATGCCGCATGGTTGGCAAATGAGAATGATGCAGATGCGAACGCTGCAGACAGCTTCATGTCACTCTGATGGTGCCTGCAGTGTCAGCAGCAAAAGGCACTTGGCAAGTCATTTAGTTATGTTGTGTTTGACCATGTAAGAGCAGCGCTTGTGCTATGTTTGACCAGGCACCGCGGCTCCGACTCACCATGCTGCCTCTGCTGCTCAGCCTCGTTGTACTTCTGGTGCAGGTCGGTCATCTTGCCGCTGGCACCCTGCAGCAACACAGCAGCAGTGTAGCGCATGCAGTTGTCAAGGCACTACCAAAGCCAGGTAACAAGTTTTTGGCCAGGTGAAGTAAAGCAATTGCACGGGTCCTGGTGCACGTACCCTGCAGAGCTGCAACCTATAAAGATGCAACAACACGTAGTGGTGGACATGCACCCCTGAAAACCTGTCTGCATGCGCTGTGCTTGAAAGGCGCATGGCAGCAGACCCACAGTGTGCTGCTTGGACAAATGCTGCGTTGGGGACTCACAATCATCATGCGGCCCTGGTTGTTGACAATGCCTGCCAGCTGTGTGGTCTCATCCTCAACTGCAGCAGACATAAACAAGGTGTAGAAGTCAGTAAGTTACTTGCAGGACACAGTCGCCTGGCAGATGTATCATGCTTGCAGCACATGAAGTGCTTGCAGGACAATGGCTTGCAGGACAACAAGCGGCTTGCAGCGGCTGTATGCGCAGAACAGCAGGTTGCTTGCCGGGTACAGAGACTGCCATGCACAGGTGGGTCATGCTAGGCCACTGCCAGGATCGCACCTGCCTGCAACCTGTGCAGAGCAGGCTGTTGAGCACGGTAGCAGCATCAATGAGGACAAGCATTTCATGCCGACAGCAGTGGAAAGTACATGTCTGTCAGTCTCACAGTATGTTTTCTATAAAAGCACACTCACAGTCCTTGACCTTCTGCTCTGTGTCGCCGGCTGTCTGTGCAAGGGAGTTGGTCAGGCACTCGACGAAGTGCAGCTTCTCCATGAAGGTGCTCACAACCTGGGCCTCTGCAGAACAGAAACAGCATAGCGGGTGCCAGCCAAAGGTTCAAGCAAGGCAACGGCAGCAAAGAGTCAGCAGGAGAACAACATCCATGCTTGCAGGACATGCTTGCAGGACAACAAACCAACAACAGTAGCTGTAGCCAGTTGCATTACCCTATTGCTTTTCAAATTGCAGAATAGTCCATACTTGCAGGACAGCTAATCCAGGCATGCTGTGCTATTTCGTTCGCACAATCATGCTTGCAGGAACCACCAATGCCGAACGCCAAGACATTGACATATCTGTACAGCACAGCATGACGACATGCCTGCAGGACTACATGCCTGCATAGCAACAGCACCAGGCGTCGGGCAGCAGCTGTGTGTCGCATGGCACTCACCCTCCTTGATGCGTGCCTTCAGGTCTCGCACTTCCGACTGCAGCTGCTGCTTCTCCTTCTGCAGGGTCTTGATGGTCCTCTCCTGCTCCTTGAGCTTAGTGCTCTGCAGGAAAGCAAGGATGTGACAGGCAACCATCAGCAGCACATAGATGCACACATGTGCTGCACGACTGAAACAGCACTGCATCTGGATGTTTTATCATCCTTGATGTTGGCAATCACAGCAGTGAATCACCACAACAGGTCTCATGTTATGCTAGTAGCAGATGTCCATCCTGAGCATGCGCCACACAAACTGCTACAGCTGCAAAGCAGCTTTGCTACCCACCATGACCTCATTGCGCTGGTGGGTTGCCTGCTGGTCCTGCATCCAGTTGTCTGCAGCAACAGCGGCAAACGCACAACAGCAGCGGGAGTCAGCACAAAGCGCTGCTGCTGCTGCTGCTGCCAGAACTTGCAGCCAAGGACGCATGTCAAGCAGCATATATCTGCGGCCTCAAGCAACGGCTGAAGGGCTGAACCTGCTTGACTTTCATCAAGACCCCTGCTGCAATTCTGCTGCTATGTGCAGTACATGCCGCTGCTGTTGTCTGCAGGAGGCCTGCACCTGCTGTCCTCTTGAGTTCCTCCAGGCCTGACGCAAGAGCCTGGGTGCCCATGCCTCCAAGCGATCCCGTGAGGCCCCTCATGGGCATCGTGCTCTGAAGCTGCCGACTCAACCCCCCGTGCATGGGCCTGGCAGGCTGCGTGAGCCGACCTTGCATCTGGAACTGTTGATGGCTCATTGGTATCAGCAATGAGCTTGTAATTTGTTGTTTTTTGATGTCCTGCTGAGAGTCAGTACGTGCGTACTTCCGCGTATCGAACAGCTTGCTGCTCTCCGCCCAGGTTTGACAAGGCTTGCACAGACAAACCACCAGGCGTGCGTATGAGCGATGCGAATCGTGTACTCAGATGTCAATGTTTGGTCAGCACCGCTCCGCATGAGGGTCCTGCAGATGTTACATAATTCAAACGTCCAGCCCTGAACCCTTGCGTAACAATTGACTTTTACGACCAGTTCCTCCCATCGAGCGCTCGTGATCACAAACATGCGCCCACAGCAATACGCTTGAACATGAAAGAGCGCACGATCATGAAGCTTTTCATGATACGTGACTTAGCTTGCAAAAGCAAACTGGTCAACCATGGTCTGGGCAGCTGGCACCCAGCTGGCTGGCACTCAACAACTGGAAGACGCTGATCCGGGGTCAACGCCTGCTTGCTAAACTCTGACGGTGACTGATACACATGTGGCCTGTTAGTGTGTGCCACAATGGCATCGACGCCATCCTCCGACGTCGGAGGACTGCAGCATACATCCGTCTGAATCCGCTCTTTGACATCTGTAAGCTAACTGCCTTACATCTGTAAGCTCCAGGCTTTCACCAAGTCAAGCCTCAAGGCCTGGTCAAGTTGATCATACCCTGACAGCCACACTGCAGGGCCAAGGGGCACTCGCTATGCCAACTCTTTGAACAGTACGGAGAAACTTGGGCTGAGCCGTCACCACATGATGCTGTTACACAACCATTCTTTACAACCATACAATCTCAACCATGTTATCGTGCAAAACCCCCGCCCCGGCACGTGTTCACTGGTTGTACAAAGTCCAAAGAGTTGACAGCTGCCCGCAGTTGGCCGCAGCATATGCAGCATTCAGCAAACAGCCGCACCACAGCATGTCAAGCCTCCATCATTGATTCTGGCGCTTGGTGCGCAGCAGCATAACTACTACTGCCATCACTATATGCCATCCAGCGCCAGATATACTACTGCTGCATGGCCTCAAACTCCTGCTGGATAGCATCATGTCCCGGCTGCATCCACTGCTTAGCCGCCTTGTAAACCTGCTGCACGGCAACCGCAGATATGACAAGACATGAGATGCAACACCAACATTGCCGATGTTTACATGCAGCACAAACTAGCTGTAAAAGCACTTGTCAATAGGATGCAAGGTCAGCACATATGTCAGTTGCTGTGCTGCTCAGCTGTATTACGTGCGTGGCCTCATATACGCCTATTTGTAATATAAAACACGTATCAAGTTGCTGTGCAGTGCTGCTGTTGTCGCTCACCTTGTCAACGGGGTCAGCAATGTCTCTGTCAAACTCCTGCAGCAAGTCATCAGCTGCTGCTTGACGCGCCTGCAGCTCGCCCTCCACTGCAGCCTGCTGCTGCTGCAACTGTTGGCGGTAGCAGACACGAGGCACATAGGAACACAACAGGAGGGGTCAGTTGAGCGTGCCCATGAAGTCAATCATACAAGTCATACAGTTTGGTTGCATGGTTGTGTAGCGCATGTTTATTATGCTACCCTGACTGCAAGTTGCTTACAAGGTGCAGCAATGCAGCACCACTGCTAAAGCCGCTGCTGAGCATTTGTATGCATGCAGGGATAGGCAAAGCTGCTGTGCAGACGCACCTCCTGCAGCTGCTGCTGCAGCAGCTGCTTCTCTGCCTGCATGGCAGCCACCCTGGCAGCTGCCTCTGCTGCTGACGGCAGCGCAGTGGTCGCCTCAGCAGATGCGCTGCGGAATGCACAACAGCAACACACCATGTTTAGTAAGCACCGTAGATGGCACTGAAAACATATGCTTCATTGAGCTGGTGTTTGCGCTGCATCTGCTGCACCGTACAACTATTGTTGCAAAGTAGCGTACATATGCTCATCAACAGCACACCAGCTCAGGCAAGTAGTAGCGGTCCTGTGTGGTTGTGTATGCTGAGGTGCAATCTTGTGCTGGGCTGACATGTGCTGCCGCTGCAGACATGCAGTTTCAGCCCCTATGCTGTTTGTGCGTCTCTTACCTGTCTGTGCCCATGAGTCCCCGCTGCAGGATGAGCGACTCCAGCTCCTGCAGCTGCTGCTGCAGGCCCACTTCATCGCAAGCAGCCTCCACCTCTGCAGTGGCCACCTGCAGGATGACCTCACATTGCTGCAGGCACATAACATGGCATGGTGTGTGATGTATGGTTCTGCTGCTGTTGAAATCAGTGTTGGCACGCGTGTTGCATGTTGAAGAGTGGTCCAACGATGCTGATGTTGGCGTTCAAGGTTGTTTGGGTGTTGATTACACTGGCTTTTATATATGTTCCACAGGCACAGCTGCACCCGAGCGTCCCGCGCCTACTGGATGCAATCAGTTCAAGCAGTTGCTGCAGCCGGCAGCACGTATGCGCTGTTGTTGAGGCAGCTGCCAGTTGCAACTTGTGGTTGCCTGCAATAGCAGGGCTGGGCACTTCCTGCCACATGCAGTCGTCTGCTGGCAATAGAACAGTAGCAGAAGGGGCCGCAACCAATGTCTGCATTGTACCTTCTTCACTATCTTCCACAGCGGCTGCAGCTGATGTTGCGCTACGTAGCCTTTGAAATGCTCCATGAACGTCTGCATGGGGAGCAGCAAGCCAGATTAGTGCAAAACATGCCACATGGGCAGTTGGCAGCAGGAGCGCTCAGCTCAGCAAATAGCACACGACGTTGCTGTACCATGCCAGCTCCATACCTGCTCATCCAGACGATCTAGCCCTGACTTGAGCATGTTCCTGAATCCATTCTGCAGCCGCAGGTACCTAAGGCTAGTCTGCTGTGCAGGTGCTCTAGTTTCCTGCTCTCCCTCCATAGCTGCAGCATCACCCTGCGCGTCCGTCATGGGGCAACGCGGATACCCAAAAGTGTTCACACCATGTATAATGTTGGTTGATAACAAAAGTAAGCGCTGGTGGGCTGTGTTGGGTCAGCTTGATCTTGTTTGGCTGGGAGTTTCGTTGTTGAGGCCTGCACCAGTCGTGGTGTAATAAAGTCGACACCACGTACATCAAAAACAGCAATATCCACTGCTGAAAGGACGTGCCAGTCTCAATATTCAAAAGGAAGTGGGTGACAGTCAGTGACACAGCGAGACAACAGCAGGGGAAGGCTGCCAAACTCTATCGGAACAAGAAATAATCATCGGTCGTGGCTGGCAGAAGGAGTGACGGCACACAAGCCAGCGCCAGTCCTAACCTTCCTCCAGGTGTCGTTCTATCGGCGTGCATCCCTTTGAACCCTTCGCAAACAGATCGGTGACAGTCAGGAAAGCGTGTACATCCGACCAATCGTGGGACCGTTTTGCACCCTCACTCTCTCTGGAGGGGTGCGTACGCTTCACATGCCAGGTAGGTTAGCAGGCCACGCTGATGGGTTGTTCATTGTTTATCGTGGTCCAGTGGGTCGCTGCGTGCGTTGCAGACGATCCTTGTCCAGCACAGCTGATGCACAGCTGTCTCCTGCCTCGTGCGGACAAATGACAGTATACAGCACCCTCACGTCGACCTAGCGGTCACCTGCAATACTATCGAGCTGCAGCGCTGCCTGCTGATCAGCAGGCGCCAGGCTCACTGTGTGTTTGCTGCTGCTGGTGCTGTTCATTGTGTCAGGTGGACTGCAGCGCAGCTGAGCAATCAAGAAAGCTCAGCTGTGCAGTAGCAGCAACAGCTTGCCTGTAGACAGGCATGGATGAGCAGCAGCAGAAGATCAGGGAGCTTCAGCAGCAGCGTGCTTCTGCGTTTCGGCCGCCCATCAACCAGTACAGGAGCCAGTCGTTGCCATGGCTAAGCAGTAAGTTGAGCCACAGCCAGCCAGCAACAGTACACTACAGTGCTCTTGTAGCAGCTTAGCAAGGCCTTCAGGGCATCCAGCAGCTGTAGCAGAGCAGGCTGGTGATATGGTTGCAGCAGAAAGGGTGCCTAAAACTGCTGGACAGCAGGCAATGCATGGCAATGCTACTGCAGGCGCCAATCAGAACGTATTGCTGTGTGAAGCCCGCAAGCACTCGCGGAATAGCACTGCCAGCATAGAAGCAGCATGTGCCAGCGTCGATAGTGCAATGTTGGTAGGCTGGCAGCCTCATCACCTGCACAGCTGTAGCAGTTGAAGGCAGCAGCTTGTGAGGTAGCACTTGGCCAAGGATGTCATTACTCGCAGTAGTGGACCAGCCATGTTGTGCACCACCCTTGCTGCCTGCACCACATGACAACACAGTTTTCTTCTTGTCCTGTCTGCCTTGCTCGCTGCGCAGGCGCGCTTGGAAACGGCAGCAGCAGCAACAGCAGTGGCGCAGGCCACACGCACGGCTTCAGCAATGCAGCAGCAGGCACATCAGCGGCAGGAGGTGCAGCTACAGCAGCAGCAGCGGTGGCAGGTTTGGCGCCTTCACCCGAGCTAGGCGGCCGATTCCAGCGTGCAGCGCGCACTGTGGGTGACTGCCTGGCGCTTGTCAAGGGGCTGTCACCTGAGGTGAACAGTGCGCGCAGCTTCCGCGAAAAGTGCAGCAACTTGCTGGGCGCAGCCATTGCCGCCAGCTTGGCTTTGCAGGAGGTGAGAGGGTGATGAAGAAGTGACAATTGAGTGTGTCTTACAAAGCTTGGGGTGTGAAGCTGAAGAATTGGACAGTTTGTTGGGCTGCTGGTTGGCGTTGGCCAACGCCAACCAGCAACAGCAGCTGCACTGGCAACAGAAGGCAACTCTGCTGGCCTGGTGGCCTGGCACCTCCGCACGCCACAGCCGCTGCTGGGAACAGTGTTGCTGCGCAGTGGCTTGAGCAAGCAAACCTGTGGGTGCTCACACGTCAATCATGGCAGCAATGCAGCGTAGGGTAGGGCTATTTCCACATGGCAATCGGCAGGGGCCAGCATTCCTGGCTCCCAAGCGCAGCCAGGCAACCACCTATTAGTTTACATGCCAAGCAGTCGAATTCAGCCCTGCTCTGCTCCTTCGTACAGGCCCTCTCATCCTCCTACAAGGCCAGCGGCAGCGAGCTCAACCTGCAGCACTTGGCCAGACCTGACCATCTTCTGTTGCACAGGCCTTTGTGTTGGCTTCTGCTTGTCACACCAAAAAGAACAACATTGAATCACCCTGATCTGCTGCCGTTTGTACAGGCCCTGTCATCCTCCTACAAGGCTAGTGGCAGCGAGCTCAACCAGCAGCACTTGGCCAGCGAGGTGCAGTCGCGGCTGCTGGCTGCACAGGCCTTTCTGTCCTTTTCTGCCCGTCACATCTAATCCAACAATGCTGGTTCCACCTGCTCTGCTGCTCCTGCACACAGGCCCTCTCATCCTCCTACAAAGCCAGCGGCAGCGAGCTCAACCTGCAGCACTTGGCCAGCGAGGCGCAGTCGCGGCTGCTGGCTGCTGATGCGTTGGTGCGCAAATATGGCCATGAGCGGCTGCTGGGCAGCTTGCTGCGGCTCGAGGGGCGCGAAGAAGTGGAGGCCAAGTTTGACAGCACGATTCGGGAGCTGCAGTCGATAACAAACAAGGTGCGGTGTGCTGACACCTGCAGTACAGCTGGTGGTCGCCAACGGGCGGTTGCAGTGGGTTTGTGTGTGGGTTTGTGTGTGCGGCTTGAGGGGCGCGAGAAAGTTGAGACTGAGTTGGACAGCACGATATGGAGCTGCAGTCGTTCACAAACAAGGTACGGTGTGCGGACACCCGCAGTACAGCTGGTGATCAGCAATGGACGGTTGCAGTGCATGTGTGTTGATACCGCTGGTGGTTGGCGATGTATGGTTTTAGAGGATTCAGGTGGAGGCCAAGTTTGACAGCACGATCTGGGAGCTGCAGTCGATCACAAGGTACGGTGTGAGGACATCCGCAGTACAGCTGGTGGTCGGCGGTGGGCGGCGTGCAGTGGGTTTGTGACAGCTGATGGTTGATGTGTTGCATGTGTGTTGATACTGGTGTGGTTGGTGATGTACGGCCATTAGCGGCTGCTGGGCAGCTTGCTGCGGCTCGAGGGGCGTGAAGAAGTTGAAGCCAAGTTTGATGGCACGATTTGGGAGCTGCAGTCGATCACAAACCAGGTAGGGTGTGCAGACACCCGCAGTACAGCTGGTGGTCGGCGGTGGACGGTTGCAGTGAGTTTATGACAGCTGATGGTTCTTGTCTTGCATGTGTGTTGTTACTGCTGGTGGTTGGTGATGTACGGTTTAGAGGATTGAAGTAGAGGCTGAGTATGACAGCACGATTTGGGAGCTGCAGGCAATAACAAGCAAGGTACGGTGTGCGGACATCCGCAGTACAGCTGGTGATCAGCAGTGGACGGTTGCAGTGCATGTGTGGCGATCGCGCTGGTGGTTGGCAATGTACGGTTTTAGAGGATCGAGGTGGAGGCCAAGTTGACAGCACGATTCTCGAGCTGCAGTCGATATCTAAGCAGGTACGGTGTGCAGACACCCGCAGTACAGGTGGTGGTTGGCAATAGACGGTTGCACAGGGTTTGTGACAGCTGGTGGTGGTGTGCTGCGCTTGTCATGCCAGGATGCCTGATCAGCAGTGGTGCAGAAGCAAGGATTCCTGGCCACATTTGTAAGCTGCTGATCTGTGCTGGCCTTCCAGATGAACTGGTTGAGCTGCGCAGGAAGTGGGTCCAAAGGTGGAGCAATTGAAAGCGCCTTGTGGTTACCAAAGCTGCTGACGCGAGCGCTGGGTGCTGCTGGTGTTGCTGCTGCCATGCAGACGTGGGACCTGATCGACCCTGACAACAGCATCAAGAGGGATGTGGTGATGCAGGGCCCTGCAGCCAGCAGCAGCGTCAAGACAGGCAACGCATTCGCAAGGTAGGCCCATAGAGCAGCGGGAGCAACAGCAGCACCAGCTGGCAGGCGTTTGCTTCAGCATGGGCAGCATGTGCTGCTGCCATGGCAGCTGGAAGTGGAACATCGGGGAAAGTAGCGGCTGGCTGACGTCATGGTGTACTCTGATGCTTGCAGTAGCTGCAGCTGGCTGCGTTCGTTATGTGTGCTGGCTTACCCGCACACAGATACCCCCTCTGTTCTGGTTTTGTTCTGGCTGGCTGTGTCTTGTTGCTGCTCCTGCAGGCATCGTCTGCGGCTGGTCAGCCAGCACAAAGTGCAGGCGCTGATAGCCTTCCCTGCTTGCTGGCACAGCCTGCACTGACAGCTTTAGCTGTGTAATTTACTCGCTGCTGATGTTGCTCCTGCAGGCACAGTCTGCGGCTAGCCAGCCAGCACAAGTTCAGGCGCTGATGGCCTTCCCAGCTTGCCGGCACAGCCTGCACTGACAGCTGCGGCTGTGTGTATTTACTTGCTGCTGTTGCTGCTCCTGCAGGAACAGTCTGCGGCTAGCCAGCCAGCACAACGTGCGGGCGGTTTGGGCTGTCCCTGCCTTGATGGTACAGCCTGCATTGACAGCTGTGGCTGTATGTGTTCACCCCCTGCCGTTATTGCTGCTCCTGCAGGCACAGTCTGCGGCTAGCCAGCCAGCACAAGGTGCAGGCGCTGCTTGCCTTCCCTGCTTGCTGGCACAGCCTGCATCAACAGCTGTGGCTGTATGTTCGTACTCGCTGCTGCTACCGCTGCTCCTGCAGGCATAGCCTTCGGCTAGCCATCCAGAACAAGGTGCAGGCGCTAATGCCCTTCCCTGCCTTGCTGGTACAGCCTGCATTGACAGCTGTGGCGTCAAGTGCATACCTGCTTCTATTGTGTGTATTGCTGCTCCTGCAGGCATAGTCTGCGGCTAGCCAGCCAGCACAAGGTGCAGGTGCTGATGGCCTTCCCTGATGAAGATGGCGAGGGCCGCGATGGCGTTGTGGCGTGGGCAGCGCACCGCAACATAACGCTGGTCAACCTCAGCAGCCAGGTAGGCGCTGTATTTTCACGTGCTGACGCAGCATATCTAGTGTGAGTATCTGTGGCTGACAGTGTGTGAGTCGTTGCAGGGTAGCTGGAATGTAGGGCAGCTGGGATCTGGTCTTTCGAGTTACAAGTGCTGGGGTTGTTGATGCTGACAGAGCGCGGCAGGTAGTGCTGGTTTTTGGGGTCGCGGCTTTGCAAATGGCATGCTTGTCAATGGCGTGGTGGCGTGGGCAGCGCACCGCAACGTTAAGCTGGTCAACCTCAGCAGCCAGGTAGGCCTGAAATAGACACATGTACGCACATCTGTTGTGAAGTATGTGTGGCAGTGTATGTGGCTGACAGTGCAAGGTTGTGTCAGGGCGCAATGTAGGGCGCCTAGGTCCTGGTTGCTCAACGTATCAAGTGCTGGGGTTGTTGATGCTGACAGAGCGCGGCAGTTGGTGCTGGTTTTGGGTTCGCAGCTTTGCAGATGACGTGCAGTTGACGGCAGTTGCTCCTGTCTGACACCCATGCCATCTGACATCACTGCCATGCACTGCACACAGCTCAGATATATGTTGAGGCGCTTTGCATACACGCGGGTGCCGCTTATCATGCTGCCATCTGCTTGCCGTGTGCCTGCAGGTCACGACTGTGGTGGAAGGCGCCGGAGAGTACCTGCAGTGCTTGGCGCATGACAGCAGAGGCGCGCAACGGCAGCTGACGCAGCACGCTGCTGCGATCCTTCAGCGCACATGCTTTGCCGCTACGCGTATTATGCTTGTGCCTTTGCCCTATCTCGACATGGTATTGTTCAGAATCGTCATGCTTAGCCATCAGAGTTGCAGGAGTGTGCATCAACCAAATTTTCATTGTGTCTCACAGGTTACATCTGGTCTGGCCATGTTGACGGCACAGTACGCATCTGGAGCCTCGACCAGGCAAAGGCAGCAGGCACGCCAGCACGTATCGCCGACAGCACCGTCACTGCTGTTGCCCTGGACCCTGACACTGGCTACTGCTGGGCTGGCACTGCTGCTGGAGAAGTGGTGGTGGTCAGGTGGGTGGCGTGATCAAGCCTGGTTATTGTTTGCCGCTGCACCTCCTGACATGCTAGTTCTTTGGGCGCTATTTCTCACTGATAGTGCTGGGCCGGCACTGCTGATGGAGAAGTGTTGGTGGTATGTGGGTGGCGTTACTGTTATCACGCCCAAATTTCGCGGAGGCATGTTTTGGCGGTTGTTTCTGGCGGCAGACCAGCACAGCGTACAGTTGCAGTTGCACCTGAGAGTGCAGCGACGTTCAACGTACTTGTTGCCGCTGCACCTCCTGACATGCTAGTTCCGTGGGTGCTATTCCTCACTTACAGTGCTGGGCTGGTACTGCTGCTGGGGAAGTTGTGGTGGTCAGGTGGGTGGCGTTATTGTTGTTGTGCCTGGCCTTTGCCCATGCGTGCGCTGTTATTTCTGGTGTCTAGACCAGGTAAAGGCAGCAGGCACGCCAGCACCAGCACTGTCACTGCTGTTGCCTTGGACCCTGACACTGGCTACTGCTGGGCTGGCACGTCTGCTGGAGAAGTGGTGGTGGTCAGGTGGGTGGTGTTATTGTTATCAAACCTGGGCTTTGCCCACGCGTGTTTGGGCTGTTATCTCTGGTGATTAAACTAGCACAGAGTGCAGTCTGCTGCTTCTCGTCACATGCTAATTTTTGTCCTTGGGGCGCAAATCCTCACTTACAGTGCTTCTTGTTTGCTGCTACATTCCTTCAGGTTAAATCAAGCTGGGGATGGGTTTGGCAAGTTGGAGGTGGTGCGCCACCTGCTGGGCTACGACGCGCACTCGCCAACCGCTCGCAGCATAGACAGCGGCGGCAGCTACGCCAGCAGTAGCCAGCCAATGACAGTTTCCAGCAGTACGCACGTCAACACCATCAGCAGCAGCACGGCCAGCAGCAGACACAAGCGGCGGCAGCGGCTGCAGCACTCCTGCAAGTAAGTGGCGCCGGCCTCACCTCGGATGTTTCACTTGAGACCTGTGCGTTTGCGTGTGCATTTTCAATCTCACCCTGCAGACCTCATGACTGCCACTCGTTTGGAAGATGACGCTTCAGGCCATTTGCTTGATCTGGACTTGCTGCAAATGTTATTTTCCTGGTCTCACCCCTTTGCTCGTGGCTGTGTTTGACCTCGCAGGGTGCCTGACTGCCACCCTTTGTGAGACGTGCTGCAGGCTGTTTTGTTGGCCTGGAGCTTCTTCTTCTTCTGCCTTCCTCATCTCTCCTGTTTATGTGACCTGACTTGTTGTTGCAGGCCGCCCGACTGCCATCCGTTGGCAGACGGTGCTGCAGGCCACTTGACCAGCTTGGACCTGCTGCTTCTGCTGAATCCGTTATCTCTACTGTGTTTGTTGCCTGACTTGTTGTTGCAGGCCGCCCGACTGCCATCCGTTGGCGGACGGCGCTGCAGGCTGTTGTGTCGGCCTAGACCTGCTGTTTGTTGCCAACCTCCTAATCTCTCCTGCATTTGTGACCTTGTTGTTGCAGGGCGCCCGACTGCCATCCGTTGGCCGACGGTGCTGCAGGCCACTTGACCGGCCTAGACCTACTGCTGCTTCTACATTCCTTATCTCGGCTGTGTTTGTCTCCCGACTTGCTGCAGGCCGACTGTCATCCTTTTTTAGACAGTGCTGGCTTCTGGCCGGCCCTCATCTCTTTGGTTTTTGTGACCTGACTTGTTGTTGCAGGCCGCCCGATTGCCACCCTTTGGCAGACGGCGCTGCAGGGCACTTGACCGGCCTTAACCTGCTGCTTCCTGCCAACCTCCTATCTGTCCTGCTCCTGTGACCTTGTTGTTGCAGGCCGCCCGACTGCCATCCGTTGGCAGACGGTGCTGCAGGCCACCTGACCGGCCTGGACCTGCTGCGTCTTGCCGCCCTCCTCATCTCATCTGTGTTTGTTTCCTTGTTGAACTGTTGCAGGCCGCCCGACTGCCATCCATTGGCAGACGGTGCTGCAGGCCACTTGACAAGCCTGGACCTGCTGCTTCTTCTGGCTACCTCATCTCATTGGCGTTTGTTTCCTGACTTGTTGTTGCAGGCCGCCCAACTGCCACCCTTTGGCAGAAGGTGCTGCAGGCCACTTGACCGGCCTAAACCAGCTGCTTCCTCTGGCTTCCTTATCTCATCTGTGTTCTGGCAGACATTGCTGCAGGGCACTTGACCGGCTTGGACCTGCTGCTTCTTGCCGACCTCCTAATCTCTCCTGTGTTTGTGACCTGACTTGTTGTTGCAGGCCGCCCGACTGCCATCCGTTGGCAGACGGTGCTGCAGGCCACTTGACCGGCCTGGACCTGCTGCTTCTTCTACATTCCTTATCTCTACTGTGTTTGTTTCCTGACTTGCTGCAGGCCGACTGCCATCCTTTTTCAGACAGTGCTGGCTTCTGGTCGGCCCTCATCTCTCTTATACTTGTGACCTTTTGCTATTGCAGGCCGCCTGATTGCCACCCGTTGGCAGACGGTGCTGCAGGCCACTTGACCGGCTTGGACCTGCGTTTTGCCGTCCTCATCTCTTGTGTCTTTGTTGCCTGACTTGTTGTTGCAGGCTGCTCGACTGCCATTTTTTGGCAGACAGTGCTGCAGGATGTCTGGTTGGCGTAGATCTGCTGCTTCTTGCCAACCTCCTAATCTTTCCTGCGTTTGTGATCTTGTTGTTGCAGGCCGCCCGACTGCCATCCATTGGCAGACGGTGCTGCAGGCCATTTGACCGGCTTGGACCTACTGCAAAGCTGCCTCGGCAGCCAAGCCCCAGGATCCAGCAAGGTCAAAGACACCTGCGTGCACGCGGGCGCTGTCAGCTGCATTCTGATATCTGCGGGGCGCGCGTACACGGCTGGCGGCAGCAGCGGCGCGAGTGCGGCGCTACTGGTGTGGGATAGCAGCAGGTTTGAGCTGCTGCGGACGATCAGCAAGCGCTCGACGCGCTGGTGCAGGTGGGATGTCACAACGCGCACTGTGTTTTTTTGTTTCATGCTAATTTCTCGCATGTGTATGGACATAATTTCATGCTAATTTCTCGCATGTGTATGGACATATGTGTTGTACTTGTGCTTCAACATCACAGCGAGGCGTTCTGGTTTGCCATGATAGCGGAAAAGGGATGCAGCTACCTGTTGCATGGTTTCTGCTGCTCGTGCGCATTCATCAGGCAGCTTTGCTGCATCTGTTCTGTCCTGCAGGCACCCCACGACTGCCATGAGTGTGGTGTACTGGGCCGGCAGTGGCCCCTTGCGGAGAGGCAGCAGCCTTGCTCCTGCCACATCGCTGCCTTCAACGCTGGACAGCAGGCCACGTGACGGCAGCCTCAGCAGCGCTACAGGCAGCACCATCCTCAGCAGTGGGACGGCAGGTGGGCGACAGCCTAGTTTGTAACATGCTATGTAACATGTTGGATAGGCCACGCAACGGCAGCCTCAGCAGCGCTACAGGCAGCACCATCCACAGCAGCGGGGCGGCAGGTGGGCGACAGCGTAGTTTGTAACATGTTTTGTAACATGTTTGGCAGGCCACGCGACGGCAGCCTCAGCAGCGCTACAGGCAGCACCATCCTCAGCAGCGGGGCGGCAGGTGGGCAACAGCATAGTCTGTAACATGCTATGTAACATGTGCAGCAGGCCACGCGATGGGCAGCCTCAGCAGCGCTACAGGCAGCACCATCCTCAGCAGTGGGGCGGCAGGTGGGCAACAGCGTAGTTTGTAATACGTTACGCAACATGTGTAGCAGGCCACGCGACGGCAGCCTCAGCAGTGCTACAGGCAGCATCATCCTCAGCAGCGGGGCGGCAGGTGGGCCACAGCCTACTTTGTAGCATGTTCTGTAACATGTGCAGCAGGCCGCGTGACGGCAGCCTCAGCAGCGCTACAGGCAGCACCATCCTCAGCAGTGGGGCGGCAGGTGGGCAACAGCCTAGTTTGGAACATGTTATGCAACAAGCAATACAAATCACTGCAGCAACGTGCAGGCACTACGTGCGCATACAGTCAGTGGCAGCTCATCAGAAACTAGCCGCTGAGCAAGTGCATTGCGTGTTGCTGATTCGTTTTACAGGCACGCCGCGCACATGCAGTGAGCGGCAGCTCATCACAGGACACACCAATGGCTTGGTGATCATGTGGGACACATCAGATGACACGCTGCGTCCCGTGCTGCTGGTGGGCCCTGCAAAGGGCGGCCCCAAGCGTGCAGTGCGCAGCGTGGTGGTGCTTGAGGAACTGGGCATTCTGGCAGTTGGACACGCCAACGGCAAGGTGCGCAGATTTTTGAAATGCATTTGAAGTGCATGAGGCCGCCAGTGCCCATGTGTTTCGTAAAGCTTTGCATGGTGCACCATGCGGTGCTGGAGGAACTCGGCATTCTGGCGGTTGGACATGCAAACGGCAAGGTGCGCAAAGTATTGGAGGCGCATGAGGTTGCCAGTGCACATGCATGTGTTTCTCGCGGACTGTAGGTTCATGTGCGCAAGAACGTTTTGTTCAGTGTGGTGGTGCTGGAGGAGCTGGGCATTCTGGCTGTTGGACATGCAAACAGCAAGGTGCGCGGCGTATTGGAAGTGCGTGAGGTTGCTGTTGCATCTGTGTGTGTTGTCTTGCAGCAAGAACTCTTTGTTCAGCGTGGTGGTGCTCGAGGGAACTTGGAATCCTGGCGGTTGGACATGCAAACGGCAAGGTGCGCAGAGTGTTGGAAGTGCACATGTGTTACCTTTGGACCGTAGGTTCGTGTACGCAAGAACATGTGAATCAGCGTGGTGGTGCTCGAGGAGCTAGCCATCTTGGCAGTCAGACATGCAAACGGCAAGGTACGCACCGTATTGTCATGAGGTTGCCAGTGCACATGTGTTCTTGCAATACCACGCTTGTGCTGACTACCGTGCAACGCGCGTCCCTTTATATGCAGCCATGCAGTCAACACATGGACAAGACACGCCTGGATCTGCGCACGCTCTCACACTTCGTCTGTATTTGTGTTTTGCTGGCTGCAGGTGTACATGCGCAAGCTGGACCCTCGTGCCAGGCTGGCGCCACGTGACGATGCCAACGTGTCCAGCTGGAACCCCACCACCTTCAGCCTGCAGGTGACCTGCCAGCACTCTTGTGTGGCAGTTGCGTTCGCATGCATGGTTCATATGAGCCCCAGGGCTGAGTGAGCTTCCAGGATCCAGATTGTTTGTGCCCACGTGCTATGGCCTGAGCATACGTTGTACTTTGAGCGCTTGGCATGTGATGAGAAGTGTTATGGTCTGCAAGGCAGCTTTGCATGTGCCCCTAGTTGACACTCGTTGATGCATATTGACTTGCGCCATGCAACAATGCCAATGTGTCCACATGGAACCCCGCCACCTTCAGCCTGCAGGTGCGCTGGATAAATGAATGAATAAATGAGCTGTGCGTGGTGTCTTTGCATTCAACACCTGCATAACTTCAGGAAGGGGGCGTGTGTGACGATGAGGAGGACTAGTTGGTGGGCCGGCAGCACTCTTGTGTGGCAGTTGCAATCGCATAAGCCCCAGGGCTGAGTGAGCTTCCAGGATACTGACCTTTTGCGCCCACGTGCTATGGCCTGAGCACACGTGGTACTTTGAGCTCTTGGCATGTGATGAGAAGTGTTATGGTCTGCAAGGCAGCTTTGCGTGTACTCCTAGTTGACACTCGTCGATGCATGTGAACTGGCCGCCACGTGACGATGCCAACGTGTCCACCTGGAACCCCACCACCTTCAGCCTGCAGGTGACCTGCCAGCACTCTTTGTTCTCAATCCCTTGCTAAAATAGTAGATCAAAAACCCAGTGCGCAGCGAGGATCGGGCGTGCAACCCATGCCTGCCTGTCCCCAATCAGTCGGACCTCTATGTCACCACGAGCTATAGCCAGTCACGCCAGTATGTTGCCGTTCAAACTGCGCAGGTGCACCGGTTGGGCCTGCAGCAGATGATGGGCTGCGCGATTGTTTGGGGACTGGGTTGACGTGCCATCACCTGCTGCTGCTGCTGCTGCTGTCCCTGCGCAGGTGCACCGGTTGGGCCTGCAGCAGATGATGGGCTGCGCGATTGTTTGGGGACTGGGTTGACGTGCCATCACCTGCTGCTGCTGCTGCTGTCCCTGCGCAGGTGCACCGGCTGGGCCTGCAGCAGATGGTGGGCTGCGGCCACCTGCTGCTCACCACAGGCAAGACAGGCAGCGTCAAGCTCTGGCCAGAGACGCAGCTGCGCTGCACGGCATCTGAAGCAGGTGAGCAAATCATTTGTTGTGAGCATGTTGATATCTTGCAGAAACTCTGGTGGGTGCGTGCACTCGGACAACAAGTCAACCTGTTGTTGGTTATGCCTCTGTACACTTCTGCAATAATGTGCATGCACCAAGCAGTGCTGCACCAGATGACCGTGCCTTCCAACACATGTTCATTTGCTGTGATTCGTTAGAGGGGGGGTCAGGGGGTTTTCCTCATCGTCACACACGCCCCGGTGCAAGTGTCAAGACACACCATGTGTAGCTCCTGTTTGTGCTGTGGTGTTGTTGCCTGCAGGCGTCCAGCTGCCACACAGCCACAACCCGCTGTCAGAGGCCGTCAACGTGCTGCTAGCCGTCTATGTGCTGTGAATCGTCGGAGGTGTGGAGGCGCATGAGGTTTCCTCATCGTCGCCCCCCCCCCTTTCAAGTGTGAACACACCACGCGTAGCTGATTCATCCCTTTTTGCTGTGCATCATTGCTTGCCTGCAGGGGTCCAGCTGCCACACAGCCACAACCCGCTGTCAGAGGCCGTCAATGTGCTGCTAGCAAACGCAGGCCTGACAAGCACCAGCACCAGCAGTGTCAGCCAGTTGGGCCTGCTGTCACCAGCAGCAAGCATGGCGGCAGCTGGGTATGGAGGTCCTGCAGACGCTGCTGCTGCTGCTGCTGGTGCGCCGTTTGGGTATGCGTCGCGTCAGCAGCAGCAGCAACAGCAGCAGTATGGTTTGCACCAGAGGCACCGCAGCGATGGTGCGTATCTGGCAAAAGCACAGCTTCAGCAGCAGCAGCAGCAGTTAGTTGAGCGTAGTGGGACTAGCCGGCCGGGTCAGGAGCAGCAGCAGCAGCAGCATCGGTCGGACGCTGAAGATGCTGCTGCTGCTGTGGCAGTGAACGAAGATCAGGCCAGGCTAGGCACCGCAGTAGCAGCAGGGGACGGCAGTCTGCGGATACAGCAGGACAACAGCCATCCGGCAGCAGCAGGGGGTCAGCAGGAGCAGCAGCAGCAGCACTCGCCAGCAGCAGCAGCTGCTGGAGAGCGTGTGCTGCAACGCAGCAGCAGCAGCAGCCGCTGGTCTCGTGACTTGCGCGAAAACGCGTGGATGCTGGAGTTCGATGCCTTGGGGCTAGACCCCAATCAGCGGCGTGTTATCGGCAGCGGCAGTTACGGGCGGGTTGAGATCGGCAGTTTCAACCAAACTGACGTGGCAGTTAAGATTCTAACAGATCTGCCAGCTGGCAGAGATCGCCCTGCATCTGGCACACCGTTAGATTGTCCCTCATGGGATGAGGCGCGGCTGCGAGCGCTGCGGCAGGAAGTTGGCATCCTTGCTACGCTGCGGCACCCGAATGTGGTGTTGTTCATGGGGGTGTGCCTGGCGCCGCCTGCTGTGGTGACAGAGTACTGCCCACTGGGCAGCCTGTATGACGTTCTGAAGAAGGTGAGGGGGTTTTGCCGCGGTGATTTGCCATACTGAAGTTTCGGTTGATATCTAGTGAGCGGCCAGTCATGTATGAGCTATTTGTTGCTGAAGAAGGTGAGGGGTTTTGCGGCGGGTTTTTGGTACATGGAATTGTCAATTGCTCTGCTGACGTGCCTGCTATGGTACAGATTGCTGCTGCCCACTCGCCAGTGTGTACGACGCGCTGAACAATTTACGCAGCAGCAGCAGCAGCAGCAGCAGCTCATGCGTCGCCATTGGTAGGGCTTGTGTTGTACTCTGTATGCCTCTGGTGCCTGGCCATCACCAGCACCTGTACATGCTGCTGGCTACGTCAACGTACGCACCCGCGCCCGCAGTGTGGACAGCAGGCCCAGGCAGCGACAGCGCACTGCTCGACTGCGGGACTCGACCTTCTGCCGCACCTTCTGCCGTGTTGCAGGCCCGCGGTGGTGACCGCGCGATGGCGTGCCGTTTGACGTGGAAGCACCCACAGTGTGGACAGCAGGCTGTAGCATCGACTGAAATAGCGCACGAGTTGGCTCTCACCCGCCGCCCGGCTGTGCCGTGTTTATGTGTTGCAGGCTCGCAATGGTGACCGCGCGATGGCGTGTCGTCTAACATGGACGCGGCGGCTGCTGATGGCGCTTGATGCAGCGCGCGGCATGCTGTACCTGCACAGCCACAAGCCCATCATACTGCACCGGGACCTCAAGTCACCCAACCTGTTCGTCACCAAGTGAGTGCGTTGTAAAGGGAGCTGAGTGGGGTTGTATACAACCAGTGCCGATTTTAGTGGAATGCGGCTCACGGCCAATGTTAATACAATGGGATGTAGTGTTATAAACCTGGCCCCTTCTGCCAAACGTTTGTTGAAGCGGTTAATGTTGGGGCTTGGCATGCTGTACCTGCACAGCCACAAGCCCATCATGCTGCACAGGGACCTCAAGTCACCTAACCTGTTCGTGACCAAGTGAGTGGGGCTGTTGTCATGGTTGAGTTACAATCGTACAGGCAGCTGAATGGTATTGATGTACGGAATCCGTGCCGAACCAAGGGCGAGTAGGGCCGAACTCCAAGAAGGGCAAAGCTCCGGCTGTTGTGGGGGTGCTGTGCTGTTTTGCACGGCATATGTGCTCTGCTGTACCTGCACAGCCACAAGCCTATCATCCTGCACAGGGACCTCAAGTCGCCCAACCTGTTTGTGACCAAGTGAGTGCGGTGTTCCACAGGGAGTTGAGTGATTCTGTATACAGATTTTGTGCGGATACAAAGAAGAAGCTCCGGCTGTTCTGGGTATGCTGTGCTACACTGGGCATGTTGCGTGGCTGCGGGTGCTGTTCTGCATGGCATGTGTACTCTGCTGTACCTGCACAGCCACAAGCCCATCATCCTGCACAGGGACCTCAAGTCACCCAAAGGTCGTAACCAAGTGAGCGGGGCTGTAAAGGGAGCTGAGTGGGGTTGAACGGAATCAGTGCTGATACTAGGTGGCATTCGGCTCACGGCCAACTTCTACAATGGGATGTATTTTTTTGAATCTGGCTCCTTTTGCCAAAAGTTTGTTGAACCGGTTGATAATGGGGCTTGGCATATGCTGTACCTGCACAGTCACAAGCCCATCATCCTGCACAGGGACCTCAAATCACCCAACCTGTTCGTGACCAAGTGAGCGGGTTGTTGTTTACAGTTGTACAGGCAGCTCAGTGATGCTGTATACAGGTTCCGTGCCGATACAAGGAAGAAGCTCTGGCTGTTCTGGGTACGCTGTGCTACACTGGGCATGTTGCGAGGCTGTGTGTCCTGTTCTGCATGGCATGTGTACTCTGCTGTACCTGCACAGCCACAAGCCCATCATCCAGCACAGGGACCTCAAGTCGCCCAACCTGTTCGTGACCAAGTGAGTGCGATTGTAAAGGGAGCTGAGTGGGGTTGTACGTAATCAGTGCCAATATTAGGTGGAATGCGGCTCACGGCCAACGTTGATACAATGGGATGTATGTAGTGTTTGAATCTGGCCCCTTTTGCCAACCGTTCGTTAAAGCGGTCAATGTTGTGGCTTGGCATGCTGTACCTGCACAGCCACAAGCCCATCATCCTGCACAGGGACCTCACGTCACCCAACCTGTTCGTGACCAAGTGAGTGGGGGTGTTGTTTACACATAGTTGTACAGGGAGCTGAGTGACGTGGATGTACAGCATCCGTGCCGATACAAAGCGAGGGACCATCCAGGCTGTGCGTTACCAAGTGAGACACATGTGTTTAGTTGGCGTTCAGGCGCACTGTGCGGTCTCAACTCGAGTTTGACCCACATGGCACATTTGGGACCTGACCCACGCCTCGTGTTACAGTTTTACAGCGAGCTGAGTGGCGTTGATGTACAGCATCCGTGCCGATACCTGTTCGTGACCAAGTGAGTGGGAGTGTTGTTTTCAGTGGTACGTGGAGTCAAGTGATGTTGATGTATGGCATCCGTGCCGATACAAACGGTGAGGGACAGCCAGATTGCGGAGCTTTCAAACCCTCACTTCGACTGTTGTGGGGGTGCTGTGCTACGCTGGGCATATTGGCTATTGCGCAACGCGGTATGTGCTGTGTTGCATGGCATGTGTACTATGTTGTAGCTGCAGCAGCCCGCCATCTTGCACAGAGTGAGGAGAACACCCAACCTGTTCTTGACACAGTGAGTGAGCTCAGCACTGCATCACCTGACAAGTATAGAGGCTGTGGCACCAGGTAGCAGCAGACAGCATCCCAAACCGCACCTCTGCGTCTCTGCTGCCCAAGTAGAGGTTTGGGTGCGGATCCACCACCAGAAAGGGCACAAAGCGGTTTATGCAGCCAGCTCTTGTAAGCCTGCTGTTACCCTTGAACAGCCGTTCCCTGCCTGTTGTATTTGTCAATGATCCAGCGACCATTCAGGTGCAAACAGCAGGCTTTCAAGAGCTGGCTGCATGAAATACTTTGCGGCATTACTAGTGTGGCATTGCCTTGCAGCCCCCCCCCCGCCCTCCAAACACACACACACAACACCCTGGCCACAGCCCGCTCTACAGCCATAAACCACACACCCAGCCGCCAACTCACCTCCAAGCTGGCTTTCTCTGCGTCCCTGCTGCTCCGGTTAAGTCCGGGTGCGAATCCACTACCAGCTGCAGAAAGGGCACAAAGCTGTTATGCAGACAGCTCATGTGAGCCTGCTGTTTGCACCTGACTGCCATGCTCTGTACGTAAAGGTTCGCGAGGGTCCAGCAATCCTTGCTGACTTCAATATGAGCAGGGCATGGCTGTCCAGGTGCAGACAGCAGGCTTAGAAGAGCTGGCTACATAAACCATTTTGCGGGCACCACTTGACAGCCAGCTCATGATAATTCACTTTACACAATCAAGGCATAGCATCAACGCCATGCCCGGTTGTGCCTTGCCGCTCAGGCAAATGCAGTGAAGGTGGGCGACTTCAACCTGTCTGCTGACAAGACCACACCAGTGCTTCTCAGGTCTCAACCGCCTGCTGTGCCTTGCCTGTCAACATAAATAACGTCACTTCTATTGCTATTTGTGATGCACATGCAGTGCGCTGCACGTCAAGGTGGGCGACTTCAACCTGTCGCCTGACAACATCACACCAGCGCTCCCTACCTCAACTGCCCGCTTTTGCTTTGTCTGTCATGCATGCAGTGCGCTACCATGACGGGGGGGTGACTTGTCAGCCTGTCTGCTGACAAGAATGCAATTAGTGCTTGTGTAACTTTCTCGCTTGATTGTCATGCACGTGCAGTGCGCTGCACGTCAAGGTGGGCGACTTCAACCTGTCGCGCTACATGAGCCTGGGCGTGTCGTACGTCAAGAGCAGCCTGGAGATTAACCCGGTGCGTACTTGACCGTACACGTATACGTACGTACGTACAACTAGCGTGCAGATGTTGTTAGCCAGCTACATGAGCCTGGGCGTGTCGTATGTCGAGAGCAGCCTGGAGATCAACCCGGTGCGTACGTAGATAGAACTGTGTGCAGATGTCGTTAACCAGTTACATGAGCCTGGGCGTGTCGTACGTCAAGAGCAGCCTGGAGATCAACCCGGTGCGTACTTGGTCGTACGCACTTACGTACGTATAAATCGCAAGAGCACCAAAACTAGCAATGTGATCAGCCGGTTCTAGTGCTGCTGTACATGCTGTGTACGTGTTTTTTTGCACAATGCAGCATGTGCGAATGCTCTGTGCTATGCCACAGTGAGATCAGCACTCGCAGCGTAGCTCAGCCGCAGCTGCATTGCTGCTGCAGCCGCGATCTGTGTCTAGTCATGCTATGATACCAAAATGTGCCATGCAGCAAGAAAGGCAGCTGTTGAACACACACAGCCTGTTGCATCCCATTACTTTGATGCTAGCAGGGCGATTACTGTCCACAGTGAAATCTGACATGCGTTGCATTTCGATCTTTTGTGTGTTCTGCAGCGCTGGAATGCGCCGGAGGTGATCGCTGAAGGCTACTACAGCCCAGCAGGTGCGCCAAATACGCAGCAGCAGCAGCAGCAGCACCATCGCCACTCTGTGTTGGGTGCGGTTCTGCATGCAGAAAGTATGCATTTGTAGTGGTGTGTGTGACTGCAGCTTGAAAGATCCTGCACTGGTGGGGCAGCTTGCTCAGCAGCACCGGCACACAAGTCGTGTCGGCGTCTGATCTGCAACAAGAATGACTAGTATTTTGTTGATATATCCTCTTGTGTTGTGCCCGCTGTTGTGCTGCTGCAGCTGACGTGTACGCGTTTGGTGTGGTGCTGTGGGAGCTGCTGACGTGGCAGGTGAGGGGCGGGCTGAGCACATGCAGGCTGAGCATCCTGTGCCGAAATAAGCGACCATGTTCACTGGCCACTCAATGCAATCATCACTTCAGCTGTGCACAAACTCGGCGTCGCGCACTTGCCAAGTAGCTGCCATGTGGATGCCTGATGCTTGCACCTGCCACTGTGAGAGGAAGTCTTTGTTAGGCATGCGTCCCCAGGCCGCTTTGTTCTCTACTGCGTTCACTGTTCCACCATTGTAAACACCTCCATTGCTATGCTCACCTCTCTTCTGTCAATGGTGATGGTTGTAACCCAAAACTCCAAACCCTGAACCCTAATCCCTGAAAACCTGTACATCGCAGGAGCCTTGGGAGGAGGAGGGCCTGGGGTCATTCCAGATCATGATCGCGGTGCAGCAGCAGCAGCAGCGGCCAGCCATTCCTCCCATGGAGCAGCTGCCTGGGCAGCTGGGGCCTGCTGAGGCAGTGGCAGGCTACATCACACTAATGCAGGTGGGGCGGCAGGATTTACTTTGAATCAATTTGGTTGTGACATATATCAAGAACATTCATGGAAAGATATCATGAAGACGCATTGTAGCAGGAAGCCCTTTTTCGGCTGGTTGGCCACATGTGTCTGAGAGCAGCTGGGGCCTGCTGAGGCAGTGGCAGGTGTTATCACACTGGTGCAGGTGGGGCGGTTGGAAATATGTTTGAGCACTCATGCATCTTCGTAAGAGCTGCATTTACTGTGAGAGCTGCAACTGCTGTGAATTGTTCACCGTGGAAAACGGCAGCTGCTTCTCTGCAACAGCTGAAAGGGCCGGGCCTGTGTTGTGCGTGCTGGGTCTGCTTGTGTTCCACTGTGTGACGTGTCGCAGTAGTAGCAACGCGCGGCAGACACATGCGGCATGCTGCTATCACGTAATGGGACTGCATGATATTCACAACACGTGACTTGCTGGCAGCGTAAGGTGCTCGCGCGTGAGATGCTCGTAGGCACCGACTCAATTGATCCTCATGCTGCAACACACCCACCACTATCTGCTTGGCTGTTCAGGACTGTTTGGCTCACGTCAGTGAACTAACTTGACACTAAATTGACGTTACATCCCACCTCACAACCTGCTTGCCTGTTCAGGACTGTTGGGCTCAGAACTACACGCTGCGCCCCAGCTTTGAGGCAATCGTAACACGCCTCAAGGCGCTGCTCAAAACAGGCGGCCCCAATGCAGCAGCAGGCACGCAGCAGCAGCAGCAGCAGCGGCTGCTGTCGGTGCGCAATGCCTCCGAGGGCGCGCTGCTTGCAGCTGGTGCTGCTGACGCAAACAATGCACAAGCAGCTGCAGCAGCAGCAGGGCCGGGGTACCGGCACCAGCACAGTAGGAGTGAAGTGGTTGGTGCTGCTGCTGCAGCATTGGCAGTTGGGCCTGAGATTGCAGATCTGTTGCAGCTAGGAGAGGATGATCTACCGGGGCCCTCTGCCCCGGCCCCTCCTGCTGCTGCATTGCCTCCTATCCCAGCTACAACAGCAGCAGCGGAAGCTGCGATGGCAGCAGCAGCAGCAGCAGCGCGCAGCGGCAGCAGTACGTCTGAGCTGCTACTGGACTCAAGTGCTGGCAACAGCAGGGCTGCGAGCAGCAGTGTGGGCGTTACGCCGATGATAACACCCGGTGGCTCCTGCGGTGGCTCTGGTGCCTTGCCATCATCATCAACATCAGCTGCAGTAGGGTTCGACGTTAGCATGGGTGGCAGCAGCAGCAGCAGTCAGTTGCCGATCTCTGTGCTGCTGCCACCACCAACTGCTACTGGTGTAGCTGATGCAGCAGGTGGTGGTGCTGACGCAAGTGGCACACTAGCAGCAGCAGCAGCAGCAGCTCTGCCGATTGGTCTCCCACCCAAGCCTCGGCAGCCTGGCAGGGCTACTGCTGCTGTAAGTGGCTCTCCTGCTACTGGCAGTCCCTTCTTCAACAGCAGCAGAGGAGCTGCATCGCCGTTTGCAGCTGCAGCTGAGTTGCCAGAGGAGTCATCTGATACTGCTGCAGCAGCAGTGACTCCAACGTCCGGACAGCAGCAGCAGCAGCAGGGTTCACTGCCGGTGCCAATCAGTTACGGTGCCAGCAGCAATGCGGGATCCACAGGCAGGGTAGCAGCAGCAGGCCCTGGCAGGCCGCCAGCAGCAACAGCAGCGTCGCCATTTGCATCAACTGTCGCGCAGTCGTACAGCAGCAGCAACGGCAGCCCAGGAAGCTTCACCCAGCAGCAGCAGCAGCAGCCGGCATCACCTGTTGGTGTGCGTTGCTTCAGCGGTAACCAGCAGCAGCAGCAGCAGGGGTCGCCTTTTGCCGCAGCCAAATCGCCAATCAAGGCGTCACCGTTTGCCTCACCCTTTGCAGCAGCAGCTGGCAGCAGCAGCGGGCCATTGGCTTCATTTGACGGACTAGGAGGGTTAGAAGGGGGTGGCAGCAGCAGTGGTGTGGCCGTACCAGGGCTAGGGGCAGATGGTGTGCCGTCGATTGATGCTGCTGTCGAGTTTGCATCGGCAGTGGATGCAAATACGCGTGCAGCACGGCAGAGCGGCAGCAGCAGCGGGGGCGGCAGCAGAGGAGCGTCCGGCCCCATCCAAGGTATCAGCAGCCCTCCCGCAGCAGCAGCAGCGGAGGTTGCAGTTGTGGCGCAAGGTGCTACAGCAGCAGCAGCAGGGAGTCCGTTCATGTCTCCTGCTGTAAGCCTGTCAGGAGGTCTAGCTCCTGTACGTACACACCCTGCTGCTGCTGTGTCAACGCCATCCCCTGTTGCCTCACTGGGCGCCTGGGGCCAGCAGCGGCAGCAGCAGGGAACAGGCACGTCACCGCCAGCTGCATATACACCTGGCAAACCAGCAGGCAGCAGCAGCAGCTTGCAGGGCAGCAATCCGACTGCTGCAGCCACAACCGCAGCTTCAGCAGTAGCTGGGGAACTAATCTCTCTGGACAGTTCGAATCTGGACAGCCAGCAGGTGCAGGGGCAGGCAGGTGATGGGGCCTTGCTGGAGTCGCAGCTGCTGCAGCTGCCGGTGTCTAGCAGTTCAAATGCAGGCTTTGCAGCAGGGGGGACTCCTCCATCGCAGTACAACCCGTTTGCAGTTGCGTCAGCTGCGGCGACGGCAGCAGGTGCCGGCGGCTCCCCTGCGCGGTGACAGCGGGTGTTGCTGACTGTCACAAACTGAGACAGCTGCAGCTGCTGGTGTGGCGCATTACACTGCGTGACGCCGGCAGGCCTTGTGGCAGTTGGTTGGGCACGTCTCTGCCTCGGCAGTGAGGGTCTTTCTTTGCTGAGCTGCTTTTGGTTCAGCTGGGTTCGAGCCTGGGCCTGGTCATGCTGCGGCAGCTGCTGAAACACACTACGGATGCAAGCAGTATCGTTGGCTGTCCTGCGAGTTTTGCTGCGGCTGAGGCCTGGTCAAGCTGCATTGCTGCTGCGGGAGCTGCTGACACGTACTACAGATGCAACCAGTGTGGGTGGCTGTCCTGTGAGTCATGCTGCGGCTGAGGCCTGGTCAAGCTGCTGCAGCTGCTGACTGCTGCTGTTTTAGCGTGAGCAGGTGACAGAGTTCTTCTTGTCCAGGGTCCACAAGCACGGGTGCATTTGGGGGAGGATGGGAACCATATGGGTTAGTTTAGGATTAGGGCAGAACGGTTGACCAAGCAACTGCAACGTGTTGTACACTACTACACCTCGCCTATATACAGCCTGCAGAAGCAGGTTGTGCTCATAACATTTGGCACTGCTCTGAAAATCAATTTGACCAGCTGCTGCACATGTGTAGTTGTAAGAAGTGTTTGTCTGGAATATGCTATCATCACAGGACCTAGTTAGTGGGTTGCACAGTGTCTCGTGCATGTGGTGTCGTCGCATGTTTCTGCTTGTGCAGGAGTGCAGTGGGGTGCGTATAGCTAGCAAATTGCTGCACTTCGATTGGATTTGCTGTGTGGTGTGTGTGGGTTGGTTGCATGTACAGCCATGCTGTAAAGGAAGATGTCCTACCTGCACTGTTTGCATTCAGGCAGCTGCAACAGCAGTATTATTGCCTGTGCTGTCACAGCCTGTAGTACAGCACCGCAGAACAGTGCCGCATGCACAGTCAGTATGTTCAGCGGTTTTGCGGTGGTTGCTGGCTGCGTGCTACTCAGCCTCACATGGCGAGTAGCAAGTGTAGTGTTTTAGTAAGTCGCACTTTAGGTGCTGCTATGGCGGGCACCGCCAGCTGAGCATCAGTTACGACTTGCAGGCCGCAACGGTAGAAGGTAGGAAGAAACAGCAGCATTTATATGTTGGTATGTTATGCTGTAGCACATGTGCGAGAGTTTGGCATGCTGCCTCAATCCTTGTGCACGGGCATGATGGTTAGCATCAAGCTGCGACTGATGTTGAGCATAGCATCGGGTGCAAATGCCCAGAGGTGCTGCTCTCTTGCTTTAGGCAGTGAGGCTGACTCAGCAGTCAACAGGCATGCTTGCAGTGCATTCAATCGCTAGGCTGCACGCGCTTTTGGTCATGACGATGGTCAGGGACAGGAATCCAAGTCTGCAGGCTGCGTGTGCTGCATTGACACCACTAAGGTTGCAGAGCATGTTTGTCACCGTCACCATGCGCATAGTGGTGGGTGCTGGGGGAAGATGCCCTGCATACCTAGGTTGTGTAGGCCTAGTGTTGTGACGAACCCACTATTAATCTTGCATGTCAGCTTGTGCACGCATGGTCAGTAACTGGTTGGTCTCTAAAGTGTACACCAGTCATGTGATACTGCCTGCTTGTAACACGGCTACCTGCTTGTGATACGGCACACACTGTGCGGCACAAGCTCAGTACCAATTGCTGAAGACCGGCGAAAGGAAAGTGCAATGCGTTAGGCGTCCATGCTAAACTTGCCGACTCAACTTGAGTGTGTCGCCACATTTGCAGTGGATCAACTGCGGCTGGTTGCAGCCATACCGAGCACCATCGTTGCCTGCTGTCACTGAGGACAGATTGCACAATTACTGCTGAACACTGTACCTGTTAAGTCGCTGCTGCCTGCAATTTTTGCCTCTCATCTTCGCTCTGAACTTTCGAACTGGAATTCCATTCGGAAGTTTCCACTAGTTCCTCCCTCATTCCAGGAACTCCGAGTTCTGAGAGACTCAGCTTCTCCACTCCCCCTGCTGATGTGCCCGGCACCTTGAAGTACAACCCTACAGCTTCCTGACTAGCCATGCTGCTGCACTGGCTGTTCCACCTGCTAGACTGGCTGCCACAACAGTTGCACTGCCAGCTGACAAGATACTGCTGCTGCACACCTCCAATCCAACTGCACTTCTTGTACGACAACAGTACAGTACTATCCCACGACCTCCTACTGGTTGAGCCAACACGATGCCTTGGCGGTCGGCACGTGCCATTGCTGCCCCTCACATTTTTGATGTTCCACGAAGGAATCATCGCCCGTTTGGGGAGCCAATGACAGGCTCATTGGGCAAAGAGAGAGCAAACAAAGAGCAAACCACCAAAGAAAAATCAGCACCAACAGCACTACCAGATCTCATCTTGCAGATCATCCCAGATCGGATCACAAAGCGGCTCTTGGTGGCGCTCGTCAATCAAGTGGACTAGCTGCGCCACTGCAGCCTGGTTCGGGAAATTGAACAGACGCTGCATACAAGCAGGGTTGGTGGGCCCACCAGTGCCCCGATACAACCGCTTGAAACGTTCACTCCAGGGGCAGGCTGAGAACAGACACACCACAACTTGCTTGTGCACTCCTTACAACTCCCAAACGCCAACATCATTGCAGCCAACTACCGTACAAGTGCACTACTTACAGTACAAGTGCAATCCTTACAACTCCCAAACGCCAACGCCAGCGCAGCCAACTACTGTAAGGACAGCCGCTGCCAAGCAAACGACAGGCCTAAGAATGGACCCACACAGGGACGGCACACACTGAACAACAGCGGAAACATCAAAACCCTACCCCAGCGCTCGCACTTTGAGAACGTCTGTGGGTGGCAATACCACTGAGGCGGTACTGATGCAGCACTGATGGCAGTGCTCGATCAGCGACGCATCAGTGATGTATACGTATCAGTAACACTGACGAAGCACGTGTAGATCGCTGATAAGGGCCCCGTATCAACGACGCATCAGTAGCGCATACGCGCCATCTGTGTGAAACTCGCAATGCGTACATCAGTTGCCCATCAGCGCTCTAGCAGTCGAATCAGCGTCGTATCAGTTCGATATACGTGGTCTTGATAAGCGCTGCGTAAGCGATGGCTGATGTAGCTGGCCGTGGCAGGCACTGCAGCTGCCCAGCATGCGTGGTGACATGCGTGGTGACATGCGTGGTGACATCAGCGCCCAGGCAGTGCCCCATCAGTAGTATCAGTGCTACATCAGCAAATGCACGTTCTCAGAGTATCAATCAATCAATTCAATCAATCACACGTTTTTCTAGCAAGAGAGGACCCCAAGAAGGGAGCCACTCCCAAACCACCTGCAGTGATTCCTAATAATAATAATAATCAATCCTTGTAAGCCATACCTTTCGGCATCGGCAACCGCGCCTCACCCACTGGGGAGGCGGAAAGCAGACTGATTATTCTCTCTATTTTCGGTGTAAGGTAGACCACCCAGACCCTTACACCCCTTACTAGGCAGCATGTGGGAATCACCCCATACGGTGGACTGCATACCTAGCAGGGCCGGTGTGTATATAGCCAGCAATCGACGGAGTCCTGCGGAGAGTCGTGAGGACATTAGCAGCATCCTTCCTTCGGCTTTCGCCGACTGTATCCCTGAGTCCAGGGACATACTGCTTAGGCTCAGAATCGAACCTGCAACCTTTCGGCCGCTGTTTGTCCGTCATCACCACTGCGCCACGTGTTTAACGTCCCGCCGGACTTAATAGGACACTACGTGCAGTGATTCCTAACCGGTAGGTGCAAACCTACAAGCTAGGGCCAGATACGGCCAAAACCATCAACGCACAAGCACTCGCCCGGCACGGTCTTTCATTCAATGGTCGCCCTAAACCCTAATCACTGATGGCCCTGAGCTGGACCACAGCATCAGTGCACTCGCGTGTGGGATGGATCCTCCCACAGGGGCACTGCCAACCCACACCAGCAGTCATAAGCGGCTCACTAGTAACTGGATACATCTGCTGCAGGCGCTGCTGTCTCATGAGTGACTGCTGCTGCCTGTAGTGAGAAGGGGCACGGGAACGCTGCAGGGGAGCCCCCACAGCGTCAGGGTGTGTGACCCTGTAGACCATAGACTGCCAAACGCCCCTCATAAGCTTATTGTCTTAAGACAATAGCCACGCAACCATCCATCTTATCAGGGAGTTCTAGCCGCTGTAAATGAACCCCAGCGCTGCACTGAACAAACGCACATGAAGCAACAGAAGACCCCACTACTGGGCATAGTACGGCTGCCGCCCAAATGAGGCACACACGCACGCTTCATGCAGGACTTCAGGCACAGCAATGCAGCAACGTCACCGTGGCAGGCCGCAACCCACTAAAAGAGCTTTGGACGCTTGCATTGGGTTGATTGTTCATCCAGATTCAAATTGCGCAGTTGAGCGGCGGTCACATGAGGCGGCCTTGAGTATGGCTTAGTTGCTGCAGTAATGCTTGTTGAAGCCGTTTGCGACAGAGGATGTCCACAGGTCCAGCGACATCAGGTACTTGTTCTGGGTCTTGTCTTTCACCATATACCTGCAGGAACAGGACAACAAGCATGTTGTGTGCCAGCTGTAGGTTTGGTGCTGCAAAGCTGGTCTTGCATATGATTGTCAGGAGTAACAGAATTCCAAACGCAGAGCCTGCTGACAGAGATCATGCATGGTGGGGCGCGGGGCCATTGGCATTGATGCTATGGCTTTATTGAATAGTCTGATGATGATGCACGTGCCGCTGCCAGCACCTTCACCAGCTGCCTCGTGCTGCTTTTACTGCATGGGCTGATCCGCGAAGATGGCCTGGAGGTTGAGCGACTTTGCAGACCAAGCCCGGTATGCCTGCCAATTATTCTTTTCTTCAAGGAAAAACGTCCACCAGTCCCCGACAGTAAACTTCATACGAACGCGGTTGGCAGGCTTGCAGTAGAAGCTCATAGGCTTGCCTGCAGACGTCATGTGAGCCACATCGCCGTGTGTTAATGTAATGCACAGAACATTGCTGAACAGCCGCGTCGAGCCACACACTGCATTGTGTGATCACATGACCAGCAATGCGTACGATATGGACAATGCGCAGTTCGAACTACAGATTGAGCACACTGTGTACAAGTTGTACTGCAGCATCCTAGCGTTGGCTTGTGGCGCAGATGCATGCAGCTGTAGCACGGTTCTGCATTTATGGCAGTACGCGGCTGGCTCACCAGTGCCGTCAAACAGAGTCATGTTGTGTGCCACCCCAAGGCCAACTGCAGCGGGCATCTCTTTGCTGACACTGATGCGGCTAGCGTAGTTCATGCTAGGTGCGTAGATGTAAGAAGGATCACCATCGGTTTTGATGTCTACGCCTGCAAGGTCATTGGTGCCAAGATGCAGGATGCCACAATCACAGCAGTGGCAGCAGCAGCATGGCCAAACCAACCTTTATGTCAGAAAGGAGCTTGCTTGGTTGTGCTGTCAAGCATGGCTATACCACAGACTGCATAGAGTTCATCTCTGATGCTATCTGGGCCAAATCACAAGGCAGCTACTGCGGCCTTTCTTGCATGACTGTGGGCAATAATTGCCCACAGGACCTAATGATGTCACCATGTCACCACCAGACAGCCACATTACTGTCAAGTGGCTGGATGTTCGGATGGAACAAAGAGCGCCGTGTGCCAGGCACATCAGGTCAAGATCAGACATGATGCAGAACTGAAAGAGTGGTAGCGTTCTGCAAGCATTTCAGCGCAAGAACAAGACGGGTAGCGCACCTGCGCCCATGATACGCCGGTAAGTCTTGGCAGCAGCATCAACAGCCGGCTTCATTCTGGGGCTAATGTTGAGGGGTGCCTTGAACTCGACGCCTAACACGAGGTCGTCCATGGGCATGGCGTAGTTGAACTTGAGCCAGCCAACGCAGCAGCAGTAGCAGCAGCAGCAGCAGAAGAGTTCAGAGCAATGCTGCCACAATGGCGTGATGCAGCAACTGTCGAGGCGCAAGCATGCGTCCCATGATGTACGAGCCACAGCCTGCACATGTGCACGCACGCCACCTGTTAGAAAGTGTTTTTGCTGTTGGGTGTGCAATGGTGTCTGCTTGGCAGCTTACAATTCCGACAGCAATCGCAGATCAGCATGCCCGGCATGCTTGACCATAGCAATCATCCAGCTGCTGCTGCTGCCCTGCTACTGCTGCCAGAAGTAGAACTGCATCTGATCCGACATGTCATTTGCTGCTGCAACACCAACGCAACTATGTTGCAGCACTATACCTGCAGTGCTGCCTGTGCCACTTGCAGCGTCTGCTGAGGTGCATCATGTGCTGCATGCTGAGCATCACAGCTGCAATGAGCCAAGCCAAGGGATGCGACCGATGCAAACTTCGTTGGGCAATAGCATAACTGCTTATCCTCCACCACATGTTGTGATGAACGCGGCTCACCTTGATGGTGATGAAGAATTTGCCAGCCTGCTTTGTGATGCTCCACTTGCCACTGCCAGCAGCAGCATCGCCACCAACAAGGTCGTACTCCTGGCTGGAGCCGTAAGGGTAAGTGGCCAGCTCGCACCGCCCTGTACGTCATACAGGTAAGCAGCAGAGAGTTGGTTTTGTAGCGCACCAGCTTACTGTAGTTGTACTGCAGCTCTGCCAGCGACGCACACTAGACAGCAGAGCATGTGCCAGGCACCCGTGGCCCAAGGTCTGGGGCCCCTGGAGACCCTGTGATCAAACGCTACTGTGATGTCAGTCGCTGGGTGTTTGCGAGACCAACATTTTAAGCACGCATCAGAATCATTTGCCACCCAGCCAGGTGTTACTGCTTGACAAAAGCACTGAATGTACAGCAAGTGGTGTGTCACAAGGCCCCACCAGAAGCAGCTGCACCGCCTGCAGTTGCAAAACTGTTGGAACAGACAATAGCTGCCTACCACGGGTGGACTTGGGATCACCACAAGATCCGCAGCAGCAGCTGCATTCACGGATGAAGGGGAGAGCTCGCCAGCTGGTGCAGCAACCGCTTGCGCGGAAGCGCAGCGATTATAAGCATACGCCCCTGCGTTGAAAAATATCGTCATCCATCAATAGCGGGTTATGGGTGCAGTGACCGGAGGCGCTAAAGGAAATGGGACACACTGTCTGACAGCCTGCACACGCCTGTGCGACCTCATCTAACGCACGCACCATTGAGACAAGCACAGATCAACAAGCTGATGATGAGCTGAGAGGACTTCATGGCTGAAGAGTCGCAACGCCACTGTGTGCGCTGGCTCTGTGATATGCAGTTCGCTTGAGCTGCAGTGCCGCTGTGAGCTTCAGCAGGACGCATGCGACTGCAAGGTCAAAAGGGTTATATGCATCAGCTGCCGGCATGGCAGTTTGGGACACGGCTTATAACGTGACGTTATCGCGGCCACAAAATCTGTGTCCCACGCGTGCACGCTGGCCAGCACAACTTGCCAGTAGTGCTGCTTCAACTGTGGGACGTAACAACAAAATAATCAAACCAGCTAATGCACGGTTGACGCTGTTAAACGCCGTGTAAAGTAAGCGCCGGGCAGCAGATACACTTGCAGCAGAAGCAGCAGAAGTACTGCCAGTCACGCGTCGCCCGTCGTCTGTCGGACACTGCCTGGGTTTCCTGCCAATTCCATCTAGAGCGGTGTGCACCGCACGGGGTTATGCTGCCAGTTGCCAAACCTGCCTAGAAGATGAGGCAGTCAGATCTGGCTGTAGAGCTCAGCTCTGCAAGCTGCAGTGACTTGCAGTGACTTGCCGACATTTACTGGGCCCTTGTGCCTGGTGCCACGCAGTCATCACGACTGAACATGCGGCACGTTTCAAGTGCTGAAACAGCACGCGGAGTGCAACACCCACTCCGCCCAGCCACCTTTTTTAGGTGTCAATCAAACCTCTAGTGCTTCCAGCAGCACGTAGTTTTTTTTGTTACAAGGGGGGCAAAACCTACTGGCTGGCCATACACAGTAACCAAGCGAACCTGATTGTCGGAGGCCTACGGCACCGCCGCCACCAGTAAGACACGCCAAGCGCGTAGATTCACACGCCATGCAGGCATGTGCCGCACATAGACAGGCTGTCTAGCAGAACAGCTGCTCTGGCTGCATGAATGAAAGCTCGCTTCAAGTACATCACAGGCGTGCAGGCACGTGCTCCGGTCAGCTTGCAGGGAAGGGTGCCACACCCATTCCAGCCTGCAGCAGACACAGCAGAGGAAGACAGCAGTGTAACGGCACGCAACGAAACTCTTCTGCAACAGTATAGAGCAGAGCCTGTCACGCAGGTACTTCTGACAACTTGTCGTATGATACGAAGCAGGTGCAGCAAGACCCCACTACAAACATCCAGCAAAGCAGCGTGTCAACGCTACTCACAGCACGCGTCAGCTATCATAGGTTCATCGATGCACCACAGGTCTGCTGAATACCAGCTATGTTGACATGTCCCAGAAACAGCTAGTTTGTCGCGCGGTCAAGGCAGCATGCAAGCTGTGCATATCACATGGTCAACTCTGCTCCATTATTATGAGGGTCAACTCTGGTTCATTATCATGATGGTCAACGCTGGTCAAACCCTAGCGCACCTTGCTGGCTGGTCGCTCCATGCAGCGAGCCACCCAAGCCTGCACTGCTTTGAAGTCAGCAAGGCCTAGGGCCTCATCTGCGTTGTAGAATGCAGACAGGCACACCAACCAGGGGAAGTTGGCGATGTCTGCAATGGTGTAGTCGTCACCCATGATGTAATGCCTGCCAGTTAGACGAGCCTGCATGGTTGCAGTTTTCAGCAACAGAGCAGCAGCAGCAGCAGCAGCAGTATCAGCAGCAGCGTCGCAGATCAGCCCGACTAACATATGTGGCGCGGACAGCCTGCACATTGCCTTGCAGCACTCGTGGGTATCTACTTATCATGCAATGCTGTCTTTATGCACTTGGCAAGGGACACTTTGATTACAAGGTGGCTGTACACTCTCAGCACATTCAGTGTATTGAAGCAGCATAATAACATCCACCCATTGACGCACCTCCAGTACTCCTAGCAGCATAATAACATCCACCCATTGACACACCTCCAGTACTCCTAGCAGCATAATAACATCCACCCATTGACACACCTCCAGTACTCCTAGCAGCATAATAACATCCACCCATTGACACACCTCCAGTACTCCTAGCAGCCTCTTTGCCTCTGCAGGGCAAAACCAGCACAGCAAAAGTTAAACCGTGTGGGGGCACCAGAGTGCCCAGAGTGGCATGTACATGCAGCTCCTAATGATGAGGGGAGCATCATCAGAGCTGCCAGCATGCAAAAAGCGCTGCCAACACATGAAACATGTTTGCGTTCAAATAGCATGTGTTCGTGCAGCGGTGGTACAGCTAACAGTACACGATGAACACCTGAGAAGCGCCAGTCCAGGCCTAGCAAGCAATCGCTGGGCATGCTGCGGGGGCATACGTAGGTGCGCATGAACTTCAACTTGACCTCTACCTTCACCACCCCACCTTTCCATAACCATCATCACAAAGTCCCCTTTCTGTTTTAATAATGTGGTGATCTGGCCGCACCTGTGGTGTATCTGTTGACGGCGTATGGCACCTTCTCTGGTGCGTACTTGGTGAAGTGGCCAAACTGGCCAAACATGGGGCCTGCAGGAAGATGCAGTGCACGACACACCCATGGTGTTGACCAGCCCAGCCATGATGCTGCTGTCATTGGAGGTTGCAGTGTATGCCAGAGGAAACAGCGTGACGACAAAGCAGCTTGCCAACTTCATTCACACTGCAACACATTGTGTGATACACATGTCACACTTCACTGCAACTGCAGGAAAGAGCTTCTGCTCAAGCAGAAACAGGCCGCTGTACCCCGGACTATAGACCTACCAGGACCCACTACTTTAGTACACCGGGAATGTGAGCACAAGCGTGGCGCTGCACCTGCCTTTGGAGCAGCTCCAGCCTGCAGCAAGTCACGCCATAGCATGCAAGCATGGTGTTGCTGACTTTCGCACCCGCCCCTTCTCGAAATTACCTGACATACAAGGTGATGCACAGTAATGCTGCCTTGTTGCAGGCCAGGCCATTTTGCTCACCCACGCCACCCATCTGGAACATGAGCCAGCTGACTGTCTCCCATTTGGCTGCCGCATCTGCAGGCAGCAGCTTGCCGGTCTTCTCCGCAAGGTACAGCAGGATGGCGCCAGACTCAAACAGTGCCAGCTCCTTACCACCTGGAATGCAGCACAGCCGCATGTTATCTGAGAACTCATGTGTTTTTCAAGATAAGGAATGCGGCAGGATTGTGTAAAGAAGGTCCCCGGCAAGCAGCAGCTAGCGCGTCCATTCAGCGAGGTACAGCAGGATGGCGCCAGACTCAAACAGCGCCAGCTCCTTGCCACCTGGACGGGTCCATGGAAGGCAGCACAACCACAGGATGCATTAGCCTTCCGTTGGCTTCTGACGGGGTTACCACTCCAGGTCGAGTGAAGCATGTACTACATGCATTAGTAATGCAATGTATTAGGAGGTCCCATGCAGGCAGCAGCTTGCGAGTCTTCTCAGCAAGGTACAGCAGGATAGTGCCAGACTCAGACAGTGCCAGCTCCTTGCCACCTGGACGGCAGGCAGCACAAATGTGGTTGCAACCACATGTTACCTGACAACTCATAAACCCAACAGGAATGTGTGTGAGAAGGCCCCCTGCAGGCAGCAGCTAGCGCGTCCATTCAGCAAGGTACAGCAGGATAGCGCCAGACTCGAACGGCGCCAGCTCCTTACCACCTGGACGGCAGCACAAATGTGGTTGCAGCCGCATGTTACCTGACATATCATGAATGCAGCAGGAATATGTATAAGAGTGTCCCCTGCAGGCAGCAGCTTGCCGGTCTGCTCAGCAAGGTACAGCAAAATGCGCTGCTTTGCTGTACACGAACACAGCAGACTGCACAAGTGCTTGCTACATGATCCCCAAACTCATGCGTCAGCAAGGAACATTTACACCAACGGGATCTTGGGCACCAGGTCAATCTGGGTCGACCAGTGCAGGGACATACATGGGGTACATGCAGAATAGCGCCAGACTCGAACAGCGCCAGCTTCTTACCACTTGAACAAACGTGCCGCATACACGATCCCCAAAACTTAAACGTCAGCAAAACAATTCTACCTACGGAATCTTGCGCACCAGGTCCATCTGGGTCGACGAGTGCAGGGATCTTTGAGTTGGGGTTGATCTTCTTGAACTCGTCAGTGAACTGGTCCCCTGCAGGACATCAATGCCGCAGCAACAAAAGGCATGTGCAGGGGGTTGTTTATCTGCTGTACCTGCGTGCATGTGCCCTCCAGTGCCGCTACAATCCTCACAGCAACGAAAGGCGACGCAGGAGAGACTGCAGCTGGCCAGCACACAGCATTTGTGGTAGACATATGCAGATAGTACTAAGGCAGAGCCTGTACGGTATACGGTATACGGTACGCGCAGATGTTTTGCACAATGCACATGCAGCGCTGCGATGATGTGTGAGTCCTGCAGGTTTGGGGTCAGCGCTAGTGCTGTGCCTTGCACAGGGTGGCGTGCAATGCAGGGCTCCGTCAACTCACCTTTCCTGATGTCAATTACGTGTGTGTCAAATTCGAGGCCCAGCTCATGCAGCGCCACAGACACCTTCTGCCCATTTGCTGCATGCACATTGGCGCATGTGTATGTGCAATGGTCAGCAAGACAGTAGGGCATAGCTCCTCCAACAAGCTGCAACAATCGTTGACAACTTGATTGTAGATGAAGGAATGTGTTGCCTGTTGCATGCATGCACGAAGCTGTTCCTTGGAAATGCACGATGCACACAGTGCAATGATGCTGTTGCGCGACATGCTGCAAAGCCTCAGTGCCATATGCCAGGCTGTGAAGGACAGTGGGCTACTTTAACAACACATAGCCTCACGTGTGGCGAGAGAGTATAGCTTGATCTTCTTAGACATGCTGATCGTCGAGGTCAGGCAGCGAAACGTGAGGGATCACCAGCTAATGAGCTGCAGCAGACAGGACGAGCGTATGCAACAGCAACAGTTGTGATTTCGTAGCCAAGCAATTTATGAAGCACAGACAACATGTAAGGAGTGCAAGGCTGTGCCAACCATTCTGCAGGAGGTGACAGGTCGTCATCCCTTAGAAGTTGCGGAGGCATTGAGCGTCACTGCTTACCTTGCACACCTTGAGTTTGGCGTCACGTGAGCCAGCAAAGCCAACGTGCGCTGTTTATTTTCATTTCATCACTACCTCAGTTCATGCTACAGCAATTGCTGGTGGATGGACAGGCACTCGACGTGAGCAGTACACACCAGCCAAGCAATCACACGCCTCCTGCTTTGTACTTCGCTCCCATATTAAGTATTAAAATGTGAATGTTTCTTAGAGCGTGCACATATGCAGCTAGGATAGCATCAGGCCAAGGCAGGCGGGAAAGCAGGAGTGCCGGGCAGCATGGCGTCCATGATATTCAAACCCGGAGTGCAGGTGTCGGGTGGAAGCTACATTAATGGCAGTAACAGCAGGCCTAGCAGTCGCAACGCGAACAGAAGCAGCGAGGAGGCAGCTATTGCTGTGAAGCGTTCAGACAGCAGTCGCAGCGCGTTGGACACTGGAAATAATGAGCTGAAGCCCATGAAGAATAATATAAAGGTTGCTGTGAGGATACGGCCACTGAGGTGGGTCCAGGCAGCCGCAGCCAAGCAGAAGACAGCAGCAGTGTACATCAGCTTCAGTGGCACCAGCTGTAGGCAGTACACCCAGCAAGTTGGTAGCACATACATGTATGCATAAGCAAGATGAGACGAAGCAAGAGCAGAGCCACTGCCGGCGCAATAGATGAGCGACCAGCTAGCATCACATCTGCTGGCACGACTCCTAAGGAAGCAGCGCCAGCAGATGCCACTGTGAGTGTGTAGTATGCAGCTGCATGCAGAGCAGCTGATTGCTCACCTTTGACCGGACCATCTACTGCTGCACAAACTGCAGCGACAAGGAACGTGGCCGCGGTGACAATGCTGTTTGGGCAACAGATGGCAGTGGTGGTGTGGGCCTTACATCAGCGCGGGCTCCCGACAAGATCAACATCAAGTATGCATACGACCTGGTGTTTGACACCACCACAAGCAACAAGCAGGTGTGCTGCCGCCATCCTGAGCAGCAGTACAGACAGCCTCTGGATTTGCTGTACCTGTCCAGGCTGGTGCAGCAGTGATGATCAGTGCAACTGCTTGCAGGACAGCTGTAGCCACGCAGAGGCGCATACATCCAGCAGCAACGGCAGCAGCACAATGTACAGCAGCACATCCTGCAGCTGCAAGAGCAGCATATTGGAGCCAATTGTTCTGTCACATGCAGCAACCGCGATAGATGTTGCAGGATAAGTTGGCAGCCACTGCACCTGCTGGTTCGAACCCCGGCATCTTCAAGCAGCAGCAGCAGCAGCGTTCTTGCATGCATCACAAGTTGGCGCTGCTGGTTGCAGTATTTGTGCTGCTCTTTACTAACAGCTGCACTGCTTCCTGCAGGTGTTTGAGCATGTGGGGCGGCCTGCTATTGAGCCAGTGGTGCAGGGCATCAGCGGCACGGTGTTTGCATACGGCGTCACCAGCAGCGGCAAAACACACACCATGATGGGCACGCCAGCAGACCCTGGCGTGGTGCCACGTGCCATCGCTGCACTGTTTGTCCAGATTGGACAAGCAACAGACCGGTGCGTCTTGCAGGAACATGCACACGAGGTTCAGCAGCTGCGATGGTGCTTGCTAGCAGAAGACAGCAGGCGCAATAAGGCACGCCAGCAACAGCAGGTGCCGTGCAGTTGCTTAGCTGGCTGGTGCTGCAGCGCAGTAGGTGCTGGCTCATTGTGCCCTGCTGCAGTGGTACAGCACACCACACCAGATGGTATGCCACGTCTCGCTGCTGTTACTGATGCTGCGCGATTATTGCTGCAGGGTGTTCACTGTCACATTTTCCATGATGGAGATCTACTGTGAGATGCTGAATGACCTGCTGGACCCATCGAAGCTCAACCTGGACGTGCAGGTGCGGCTGTCGCCAACAATTATAAACCTTGTCATATGACAAGTTGCACTTGTGCACACATTGAGTGCAGTGGCTTGTTGCCATCAGCGCGGCAGCAGATGCGTTGCTGTGTACAGGATATGCAGCAGGTACAGCTGCACCGTGTGCACAGTGTAGTGTGCAGCTCGACCATGTCCTTGACCTATATGGCCAGTGCAGCCACGTGTGTTCTTGCAGGAAGGGGTTGCTTCAGACGTATGCACTGTTCACAGCGCCATGTACCCATGCTTGCAGGAACGGGAGCTGCCTGGCGGGCGTGGCACCACAATGCTGGTGAAGAACTTGACTGAGGGCAGGGTGTCGTCAGCTGATGCTGCTCTGGCGCTGATTCAACAAGGCCTGGACAACAGAAAGGTGAGGCAGCAGCAGTGCGCAGCAAAAGTGCGGCAACTTGGAGTACTGTCACTCTGCAGCATGCTATATGTTGTAGTTGTGCGGATCCACTATGTGTGGCACATGCAGAGCTCACCTCGGCTCTATTTGTCAAACGCAGGTCGGCACAACTGCGTACAACGACCAAAGCAGCCGCAGCCACACGCTGTGCCGCTTCTTGGTCGAGTCCTGCCCAGCCAACAGCAGCGGCGGCAGCGCCACCAGCACAGGAGCGTATGGGCTGCAGAGCACTGGCAGCGCCACCAGCACAGGGCTTGGCTGCAGCAGCAGCAGCGCCACCACACGCACCAGCGCATGGCTTACACTGGTGGATCTGGCAGGTGGGTGGGTGTGTTTCTGACGTTGCTCATGTATGAGTGTGAGTTAGTGTAGCACTAGTGCATAGCACTGCAGCTGCAGCATGAGCGTGCACGACCACAGCCCCTGCTGCAGCTGCTGCTGCTGGTGTGTGTGCAAACAGAGCTTCAACCACTAGCGCTGCAAAAGAGTGTGGCACTCACCAGGTTCCTGCGGCGACAAGATGCTGCAACACCTCGCTGACAGTTGTACTGCTTTATTTTTTACGTCGTGTAAACTAAACTGTGCTAGGCTCTGAGGGCGCCAAGGCAGCGCTGTCAAAAGACCAGCAGGCCGAGGCGCGCGACATCAACCGCTCGCTGCTGACGCTGGGCAAGGTGGTGTTTGAGCTGGCCAAGGGCAGCCAGGGCGGCCACGTGCCCTTCAGGGACAGCCTGCTCACACGCCTGCTCAAGGTAGGTGAAGCAACACGTGTGCTGCATCTGGCTGCATGGCATATAGATTGGTTTGTTGGCAGTAGAGTGCCAGCGTATAAATATGCCAAGATGGCAGTCATCCGCTGTTCATCTGTATGCAGTGTGCTGGTGTGTGGACATTTTTGTTGGGCAGCAGCTCATGCACGTTACGGTGTGCTTGGCCATGTGCTGTATGCAGCCGTCCCTGACTGGCAACGGTGCCAAGGTGGCCATCATCTGCAACGTGACGCCGGCATCCAGCCAGAGCGAGGAGACGTGGAACACGCTGCGCTTTGCAGACGGTGCCAAGCGCATCAAGGTGCGGCCTGGAGCTGCGGCTAGAGTGCCTGCAGCACTGCAGGGGGCTTGAATGCCTGCAGCACTGAAGAAACAATCAGGCAAATGTTGATGATGCGGTTGCCGTGCAGCACCGGCTGGCGACATTGCATTGGGTCCAATGGGCTGTGCTGTGCTTCTATTGGCTGGCACATTGGCTGTGTAGTCTGCTGAAACTTTTGCATCTCTTGCTGTATGTTGTGGGGCCGATGGCGTTCATGCTATGGCTTGAATATGGTAACATCATGATGATGCATCTGTCTTGCTGCACACTGCTGTGAAGACCGAGGCGCTGGATGTGGCTGCTGTGGTGGCGCACATGCTGTGTTGAGTCTGACTTCACTTCCCTGCATCTGTCTTGCTGCAGGTGACTGCCATGAAGAGCGAGGCGCTGGATGTGGCTGCTGTGGTGGCGCACATGCTGTGTTGAGTCTGACTTCACTTCCCTGCATCTGTCTTGCTGCAGGTGACTGCCATGAAGAGCGAGGCGCTGGATGTGGCTGCTGTGGTGGCGCACATGCTGTGTTGAGTCTGACTTCACTTACCTGCATGTGTCTAGCTGCAGGTGACTGCTGTGGAGACCGAGGCGCTGGATGTGGCTGCTGTGGTGGCGCGTGCTGTGTTAGTCGAGCTTCACTACCATCTGTCTTGCTGCAGGTGACTGCCATGAAAGAGCGAGGCGCTGGATGGCTGCTGTGGTGGCGCACATGCTGTGTTGAGTCTGACTTCACTTCCCTGCATGTGTCTCGCTGCAGGTGACTGCTGTGGAGACCGAGGCGCTGGATAATGGCTGCTGTGGTGGCGCATGCTGTGTTGAGTCTGACTTCACTTTCCTGCATCTGTCTTTGCTGCAGGTGACTGCTGTGAAGAACGAGGCGCTGGATGTGGCTGCTGTGGTGGCGCATGCTGTGTTGAGTCTGACTTCACTTCCCTGCATGTGTCTTGCTGCAGGTGACTGCTGTGAAGAGGCGCTGGATGTGGCTGCTGTGGTGGCGCACATGCTGTGTTGAGTCTGATTTCAAGTCAGACTAAAGTGAAGTTCACTTCTGTGTTTGTTGCTGCAGGTGACTGCTGTGAAGAACGAGGCGCTGGATGTGGCTGCTGTGGTGGCGCAGTACCAGCGGGAGGTGGAGGGGCTCAAGGCGCAGCTGGCAACTCACAGGTGGGTGCGGCCATGGCGCTGTTTTGAGGAAATGCCACGTTGAAATGTGACATGCTTGCAGCAGCAGCAGCAGTAGCTTGCATTTGGTTGCCAGTGCAGGACGCATAGCACTCACAGGTGCAGTTTGTTTGTTTGACATGCTTCTAGCAGCAAGATAAGCACTTCCACGATGTTTTATCAGTTGGCAGTGAAAGAGGACGTGCAGCTGGCAGCACTCAAGGTGCAGCCATGACATTGTTGATAGGGTGCTGCGCAGCATGGATTGTCGACAGTAACAGCAGCAATTGACATAAGGGCAGCTGTTCTATGTGTCGAGGCATCTCCTGCTCGCCCCTCTTTTGCAATGCTTCATTTACCAACAACAGCTGTGGTTGTTTTGACTTTTCTGCATGTGTATGCTGCGTGCTGCTGCTGCAGGCGCTGCAGCTGCTGGTGGCGGCGCGTTGTCGCCTGCGCTGCTGCGCGCCATGCAGGACAGCTGGGCAGACAGCAGCAGCGCCAACACAGCCGACCTGCTGGCAGACCAAGAGGCGCAGCTGCGTTACTTGCAGGAGAGCAATGCGCTGGTCGTTGCGGAGCGGGACCAGCTGCTCACCATCAACCGCCGCATGGTGTCACTGCTGGTCGAGCAAATCAAGGCGTTGCAGTCGAGCAGCAGCAGCAGCAGCGGTGCGGCTAATACAAGCAGCAGCACTGATGAGGAGCACGGCAGCAGCAGGCTTGATGTGTTGGGGCAGAGCTGTGGGGCAGCTGCAAGCTGCGGTGGCAGTGCTGCTGGCGTGAAGACGGGGCAGAGTGCTGCGAGGCTGCGGCGCTGCTTGAGCTTTGAGGTGCAGATGGCTTTTTGTGTCGTAAGCTGTTACTGTTGCTGCATGCTCTGTTTGCATGGTGGAGCTGGCTGTGCCTTCCTTGCATGTTGCAGCAGCCACTGTGCCAGCTTACTTGACATCAGTCATATTGACGTCTTGTGCTTATCTTCCTTGCAATGCATTTGCAGCCACTGCGGTGCAAGCTGTTACTGTTGCTGCATGCTTTGTTTGCATGGTGGAGCTGGTGGTGCCTTCGTTGCATATTGTAGCAGCACCTGTGCTAGCATGCCTTGCATCATACCAAGTGTATGCTGACGAATTTGCGTTTGTTTCGGTTGCAAATGCAGTCACTGCGGTACTATGGCAGCTGGCATGAGCACCAGCAGCAGCAGCAAAGCAGCAGCAGCCAAGGGGCTAAGTGCCTGTCAGGTCTAGGCTCCTCAGACCTGCTCAGTCTGTCACAAGACGACAGCATAGCTCCACTGCAGGACTCGGGCTCAGCAGCAGCAGCAGCACTGCAAAGCGCCAGCAGCAGCCTGCAAAGCAGCTTTGCTCTGCACAGCAGCAGCTCTTCGCAGATGCAGCTGCTGGGCGCAGGGACAGGTGCCGGCAACAGCACTAGCAGCGTCGGCCCGGTTGTGCCCTGTAGCATCTACTTCCCAGGCAATCGCAGGACGTCCAAGACGCTCGCGCTTGCAGTGCCTGGCGTCTCACACATGCCAGTAGTCGAGGGAGCGGCTGCGGCATCCTGGCTGGGGCCTGTGATGACCGTGAGCGCTGCAGCAGCTGCTGCTGTGGGTTGTTCTGCGCTGTCGGAGGTTGTTGAGGCGCACCGGCAGCTGGCGGCGCAGCAGACGCGGCTGGAGGTGCTGCAGCAGCTGCTTGATGACAAAGAGCTGCTGCTGAGGGATGCGCGGCAGATGGTGAGTGACAACGTGATGGGTAGCAACGTGTAGCTGCCTCGCTGGTGCTTTTAGCAATGCCAAAGCACTTACATAGAAATAACACAGCTACATTCGGCTCTCCTGCGGCACTTTCGTTCAAGCACCTCTTGTGTCATTGTGTTGTCACTAAGTGCTGCATGCGCCTGCGTGCGCAACCCTGCTCCTTGCAGCAAGAGGGCCAGGCCCTGCAGCTGCGCCTGACCATCACAGCAGCAGACAGAGCCCTGCTGCGCGACAAGCTGGCCGAAGCAGAGCAGCAGCTGGCCAGCTACCAGTCACTTCTCAAAGACTACGAGGCAGAAAAAGACGAGCTGTACGATACAGCATACAGCTTGTACGGCAAGGTGCAGAAGCTCACCGAGCAGAACCATGCCGCTGCAGCTGAGATGCAGCAGCTCAAGGGGCGGCTGTCGGCTTGCTTCAGTGCAAGCGCCAGCAGCATCGGCATGGGGGCAGAGGCGGCAGCGGGGGTTAGGCCAGCAGGAAATGCAGCAGCGAGCTCACCACGCAAGGGTACGCTGACAACAGCTCCTATGATGCCTGCAGCAGCGCCCAACGTACCTAGCCCTGTTGTTGGTGGCAGCCCGACGTTTGCTCGGCCGAAGTCGGCGACAGCATCATATGGGCAGAGTCAGCTGCAGCGCTCTGCGTTTGCAGCAGCAGCCGGCGTGCCGCTGGCAGGGCTGCAGTCGTTGCAGAGCGTCAATGTGACGCCGCGGCAGATCATGCACAGCCGCAGCAACAGCAGCGGGAGCAGCAGCAGCAGCAGCGGCAGCTTGAGCCTAGCTGCAGCAGCAGCAGCAGCACTGCGCAGCGCGCAGTCTCACTCGAATGTGTTGATGAGCAGCACTAGCGGCAACGGCCGCAATGCATCTGCCAGTGGGCAGTCCAGCAGTGAGCTTAACCCAATCTGCATCACCTCGCCGTTTGGAGATGCGCAGCAGCAGCAGCAGGGAGGCGTAGCACCAGCAGCAGGAGCTTCAGCGGCTCGGCGTGCAGCGTCAGGGTCAGTGCGTGCTTCCAACAGTGGCGGCAATGCCAGCGGTTTGAATACCGCTGCAACTGCCAATAACGGCTCACCGCTGGTCACATCATCTTCGCCTATCCCGTCTGCTGGCAGCCCCACTCTGCTCACGACAGCGCTACAAACAGGCACCTCGCGAATACCCGTGCCGCCTTGCCTGCAGCAGCGGCCGAAGCAGGTGGGAGCAGACAACATGCTGCTCAAGCTGGGCATGCTGCAGCACAGCAAGCTGCCGTCAGCGCCGTCTAGCGGCTGCAGCTCTGCTGCTGTCTCTACTGGCGGCTTTGCAGGCTCGTTTGGAGGCTCTGGCAGCATCACACCATACAGCTCGCCTGCAGGCACCATGGGTGGCAGCGTGAGTGGGATACCAGGCCTCAGCAGCGCTCACAGCAGCAGCTTCAGTCAGTCAAACTTGCGGCCTGCATCGTTGACCAGCTTGAAGCCACCACTGGCTGGCGGCAGTCCCTCGGCACAGCAGCAGCAGCACAGCAGCAGCAGCTTGAGTCGCGGAGCTAGCCCAGCGCCTGGTGCCGGGGCCGTTGGTATGTCAGACAGCAGGAGCAGCTCTAGCGACCTCGGCGCTGCTGTTGCTGCAGCTGGCAGCAACTCCCCTGGCAGCCTTACAGGGTCCTTTTCAGCACAGCAGCGGGGCCTCGAGGGAAATGGGCCTAACTCTAACAATGGAGTCGACAGGCAGCAGGCGCTGCTGTCTGTTGGTAGTCCGTTGTTAGGGCCTATCAACAGGCTGAAGTCTGGGCAGCCTGGGCTGGCTGCTGTTGCTGCTGCTGCTGCCAAGGAGTCTGCGCTGTCGGGCAGTAGCATTGCTGCTGTGCCGGCTCCAGAGGAGGCTGCTGCTGCTACTGCTGCTGAGGTGGTGCAGCTGTGGGCAGGGGCGGTGCCGCAGAACGTAGGTGCAGGGGATTCCAGGGTGACTGACAGCGCTTGACAGAGTCAGCGCACAGATCAGTTGAGGCAGTGGTGCAGTGTGAAGCTCTGGCAGGGATGTTGCAGGTCTACGGAGTCAGCCTATGCTCAGCATGTAGTGTGCAGTGTGTGTAGTAATAGGTGCAGCATGCGGTACATGTGGTTCACAGGTTGGGAGTTTGTCTTATGGGGAGGACTTTGCGTTGTAGTGGTGGCAGCTGTGCAACACATGCTTGGGGTAGATACAGCAGTAGCATGTGTATGTGGACAGCAGTGATGTGTATATGCAGTATAGCAGTGAAGAACTGGGTTGTAAGCAGTACAGTGATGTCAGGAAATACCATTGTTTTACTTGTTTCTTTGGTATGCAGCAACAGCATGCTTCAGAGGTGACAGCAGCTCCAGAGAGATGCGTGGTTCTGGTTACTGCAGACGTGTGTGTGGGCGGGTATCGGCTGTTCACAGGCATGACTGCAGATGCTTTGATGCACTGCACATCTGTATGGTGTGCGGGATGCCTGCACAAACCAGACACGCCAGTGTCTGCTTGCAAGATGGCTGTGTGGGTGCCTTTGGCAAGCGATGATGCAGTGCTGAGCTCCCCTGTTTGTTATCAAACTCAGTTTGCCTACAGCAGGCATAGCTGCAGGGTGTTGAGCTGCGCTTGCACTGACCATGCTTGGGTCATGTATGCTGGAGTTGTTGGTCCAACTACGTTCATTGCTTCCCAGCGCACTGCCTCTGTTTGTTGGTGAGGTGGACAGCTGTGCCCCAGTACTGCAATAGCGTATGCCGGTGCATGTGCAGCATGCAGCCAACAGGCAGGCCTGCACAAAGTAACACATGACCCTGCTGCAGTCGTTTTTTGATGCAGGGTAAGGTATGGTGACTGACATAGTGACATATTCTTGCTGCTGGTTACTGTTGTATCAGCTTCGCTTGTGTGTGTGTGGATTCTTGCTGCCGTAGTTGCCCATTCGCCCCTGATGTTGGTGATACCAGTAGCCTATTGGCAGGTAGCATTGAAACGGAGTTGTGGCGTGGTTTCGTACGCATGCTGCAGGGCTGCACAGCTGTGCTGCACGGTTATGGGTGTTTGGAAGTACAATGGGGTACCTTGGCACGGACAAGTGTACGGTTGTTTGGCAATATGCAGGTCAGCTTCATTTGTTGCCGGCTTATTCGTATGCATCAGCTGCTCGTGAACAGCATGCTGCTCTGTGGACCCAGCAGTGTGACGATCGCTGGGTAGCAGCGTTATTCTTGTAGCACCCACACTAGCAGGATCAACCAGGGTTCTAGAGGTTGACTGCCTGCACGTAGCGCTGTGGGCTGTAGACTGTAGAGAAATAGTCGGTGTGTTATGTTTGGCTGCGCAACACTGTTAGTCAGGCAGGTGGATGATATGTCACGGTACGGTGCTGCAGCCCAGGGTGGGGCAGCATTTGCCAAAGTGGGCGTGTGCTGGTTGCGGCATGCCCATAGCCAATGACTGGTTCATGTTGAGTGGTGTGCAGTGCGTCCTGTGCATGTGGCAGGGCCATGTTACGCGCACAGCTGTATGCCTCGTCCTCACCGACAGTGGCAACATCATAAGCGAGTCAGTGTTAGCAGCACCGCAGATAACACTGCTCTACCTGAGCACCTGCCAGTTGATATGTGTCTTAGTGTATGGGACGGGCATGCTGTGGATAGGCAGGTGTTGGCAGTGGCATAAAGCAGGAGTAATGGTCAAGCTGATTCAGTGCCTGAATGTTGCAGCCGCTGCACCGTCTGGTGGGCAGGCTTGAATGCGCAAATGTGGCTGTTCAGCAGGCATGCAGGATCTCAGGTCCTGCATGCGGCATATACATAGCTAGGCTACTAATCCACCTGTAAGCATTGACTGCTGCAATCTTTGACCCCTCATAGCCTCATTGCTGGTGGCTATAACAGTGGCCAGGCAGGTTTACCAAACCGTGACTTGCGTCATGTGCAGGGTAGGCTGTCCTGACCGTCCTGGGCCAGCATGACCGTCATGCGTCATAGCACCGTGCTACCAGCCTACCCTGCACATGACGCAAGTCACGGTTTGGTGAACCAACAACGGTTGTTGTAGCGTTTCCAAACCTTCGCACGCCGGCGGAACAGCTAAAGTAAACCATCACAGTTCTAAGCCATGAACAGAACCATACGGGGTGCACCCTGTGCTGGCCAACTGGCAGGCCTGCGCACCTCCACTGCCAGCCTGCCAGTTAGCTGCACTGCCAGAGCAAGTACATGACGGCGTTGAGCCATGTTCGGTGCCACGCAAGTAGCAGTTCGATTCTGCGACTGATTACAGGTGGCTGCTGGAAGGCTCAGAGCATGCACGCATTGCCAGCTTGCAGGGGCAAGTGGTGTCACTGCCAGCCCAGTCAGCCTTGCACCACCGTCAGTGACGATCTGTCAGGTTATGTCATGCATGGCAGCCAGGTGCAGCATTCATCAACGACTTGGACGCAAGAAACTGCAGCGATAGTTTTGAGTGATATTGCACCAGCTCAAGTGCTTGCGCAACGGCTTAGTGTGCTCCGTGTGCTGACCTCTCTGTCGCGATCAGGCTGGTTGGACCAAGGCGTGTTTTGTCGTCACTTGAACGGCAGCTAAGCAGAGATTTTTCACTGAGCGAGGGATGGAGGCTTGCAACGGGTAAGCCTGACTAGCAGCAGTAGCAGTAGTAGTGGTAGCACCAGCAGCTTGAGAGCAATCCACTGCCTATGTCCTCACATGCACAAGTTGCGTATGCACAATAACGACTGCGGTGGTTTCGTATGGCATGCACATGATTTACCACACGCCTCTCTGCCCTGCTATCTGCTGCAGCTGCAGCTGCAAGCCTCTAAAGTGCCCTAAAGCACCCGGCCCTGATGATTGCTGTCAAAAGGGCTGCAAAGTATGCGTATGGGACATCTACCGTGACAAGATGACTGCATATCGGAGCTATATGCAGCAGCACCATCCAGATGTGCCTTTGCCGAATGTTGAGGAGCAACAACAGCAGCAGATGATGGATGCCTCCATGGATGCTTTTGAGCAACTGGAGCGGCAGCTGCTGCAGCAGCAGCAACAGCGGCAGCAGCAGCAGCAGCTACAGGTACAGCAGTAGCAGCTCTGGCGCTGCAAGCGTGCTGCTTGTGCTGATGACACAGCGCGAATGCAGCGCTTAGCAGTGAACCTGATGGCGTTGGAAGGCAAGTGTCTTGTATCGACCGTGCAGTTGCAGCTGCTTCCTGTTGGTTCAGTGAGTGTTGCTGAGTCTTTTACATTCGTTTGATGCTGCTGATGCCGCATGCGCATGCATGCAGGCTGCATTGTACATGTAACTGTGTCATGCTGCAGGCCACACGTCTTGTTTGGCCAGCAGTCTGACGATGTTGCGGGTGCGAGCTGTCATACCAGACCATGCCGCTCTTGTTGACTGCTTGGCACTAGTTATCAGTAAGGTTTTGTTTATTCTGCTCACGTGCGTCCAGCACATGTTATAATGTGCAGCAGGGCTGTGTTTGCAACCCTTTGCAACCCTTTGTCTTGAAGTTGTACCTGCTGCTGTGTTCACTCATGCTGGCCGCCAATCGAGTTGCGTTGGTTCCTCGGGGTCCGGTGCCATTGCGATAGGCTCCAGGTTTTATTCAGGTCAGCAGCTTGAGACGTAAACGCTGATGTCAGCATGACGCCATCAAGTCAAGCCATAGCAGCAATGCTGTCACCTCTGCATCCCATTGGAGCTGAAAATTTGAGATAGCAGCCGATGTGAGTCCTGATGGTGTCGATGTGTAGCTGTGATGTGTGTTAGGATGCACATATTTAGGTGATCCTCTGGCAGCGCAACAGTGATGTCTTGCATTGCATGTTCAGCGGCCCAAGCGGTTCCGCGTTGTTACGCCGACCGTCGGTACTCAGAAGGCTATTAGTGTTCAGCAGTAGGATTGCTGTTGATGATGTGGCATCACTGATCATGATGACCTGGCAGGTGCTGCAGCAGCTGCTGCAGTGTGCGTGGAGTTTGCATGTTGCTGATGCTGCTGTGCTTTGTTGTTCAATGCATCTGCATTGCGACCTGTGGGACATCCATCTTGGAATCCCACATTCAGAGTAGTCAAGTTGCATAAGGCCCGTCATCGGATGATCACCTCTGCCGTTGACTCCACTGGCGGCATTCCAGCATGCAAATGGCATGACGTGACGCTCACCGAGATGATCCCGATGATCCTGTGGTGATTGTGTGATGATTGCGTGGTCTGCAATGGCAGTCGCTACAGCGTTGTTGATAGCTGGCAACCTGCTGTGCTCAGCACAGCACAAGTCGAAGTTCGACAGCACAAGTCGTGCGCACGCACACAGCTCAAGTTGTGCGCATATACAGCTGAAGCCGTCACAGTGACTGCGCTCTGGTAATTTGATGATGATGACAGTGACTGCGCTATGGTGACCATAATCCGTTCACTTTACGTCACTGCATGCCCTGCTGCTTGGGTGCTGCTGTTACTTGTACAGTACATGTGTGTGCCCTGTGTAGCGCCACCAGGTAACAAAGCCGGAGTCCCAATCATGGTACCATGATCACCGGTGTGGTGCTGCTGGCTGGCAGCATCAGGCAGAGGCGTTCCCAACGCTGAGCCAGTCGGCGAGATCTCCGAGATCAGATCTTGACATAAGTACACCTTGACACAAGAGTTGCTGGAAAATTATATGATTGAGGGAGTGTTACATGCCATTGTTGAGCAGTTTGAACAGCGCTGCAGCTGACGTCACTGATCAACAGCAGCTGCTGCTTGCTGGCGGCCATCTGTGCAAAGCTACAACAGCTGCTAAGCGCTGCTGCGCACATGCCCTCGGACATGCACTCGTGTCACCTCGCACACTTTGACTATGATGTTGACCGACCAGCGCTGGCTAGCTGCCCGCGTCTCTGTCATCTCATCATCATAACTAAACTTTTCAAAACACCCCCTGACCCCCATCATAACTAGACTCCCAAAAACACCCTTGACCCCCGCTGTGCACAAAGCAACAACAGCATGCACAGTATCATACGATGGGGTTGCAATTGATGCGTGTGTACATCCATGGTCTGCAACGATACAGCAACAAGTTCATGCTTGCACACACAGAGAGAGGCAGCTGCCAGTGGCAGCACGCAAGCCACATGCACCCTTCAAACGTCAGCCAAGCATATATATACTATGGTGACATGCATGCACAGTACTAGTGTGCATGCCAAAGAACGGATTTAGACGGACCTTGGAAACCATGCATGTCACCTGCCATGATGCACGCTAGTAGTGTGCATGCATGTCAGTATGGTGACCCACAGGGCATGCGTCAAAATCTTTACGTTCCACACTCTGTGCACAGTACGTTGCACACATCTGGGTATATCCTGATGCTCAGGCTCATGCTGCAGCTGCTGCTGCAGGCACAGCTGCTGCTGCAGGCACAGCTGCTGCTGCAGGCACAGCTGCTGCTGCAGTCGTGCTACGAAAACGAAGCCTTGGCAGCAAAACCTTACAACTGCTGCAGCCAAATGCTGCAGTCAAATGCTGAAGCCACGCTGCAGGTGCAGCTGCTGCTGCATGCGTGCTACCAAGAAGCCGTGCCAGCAGAACCCTGACACCAGGCTCCATGCAAACTTCTGCACATCAGTTGCGCCCAACTGTGCTGCCCCTTCACTATCGTTTGATTGATGCTCTAGTGTGCATCATCTGCCAAAGTGGCAAAGTGCAGCACATGGGATTCAGCTGTGCAATGCAAGTGTGCTACTCTTCCAGACTTCAAATGCTCAATATGATGGGACAGGGCTTGAGGGTATCAGTATGATGTGACAACAAGAACAGCTGCCATCAGACACAACGCAACAAATGAACTAGTGCGTAACCCCTGGGCTTCTTCTTGCTTTCGACAGCCACCTCTGATGGCAAGCTGCCTGCTAGATTGGCAGCCTGCAAGTTGCAAACAACTAACCGCACGCATCTGTCATATCATACAGCGCACACACAAACGCTTCAATTGCTGACAGCTGGTTTTCCACACCTGCAACCCACAACGCATTGGCACGAACAGACGCAGAGCAGCCATCATCAGCAGCCCCCCACCTTCACAGCAAAAGTACAGTGAAGCACACGCAGCAAATCGCGCCGCCTCTTACAGCTGCATTGCTGCTGCTGCTGCTTGTGGTGCTACTGGCAGCAGCGCCGTCACACCTGCTGCTGCTGCTGCTGCCGCTTCAGAACGCCTGTCCTTGCCCTGCTGCTGCTCCTGCTGCACCAGCTGCTGCACTTCATTCGCCAAGAAGAACATGAACACGGGGAACGGGAAGCAGAACTGACCCAGCTTGGCTGCTTGAAGGTGCGTCATGCAGCCCAGCACATATGCGTTGCAACAGGCACCCACCAGGTGCTGCTTCCGCAGCAGCATGTGCAGCCTGCAGCGTACAAACACAGCATCACGGGGCAACTGAGTACTGTCAGGGTCACCAACAAAGCACCAAGGGGTGTGCATATGCATGAAGTGAGGTGCAGAGGATGTTTAGCATGTGCAGCCTGCAGTGCGCACGCAAACAGCATCACGGGGTAATACGGACAGGGTCACCAGCAAAGCACCAACGGCTTGTGCATATGCATGAAGTGAGGTGCAGAGAGTGTTAAGCATGTGCAGCCTGCAGTGCGCACACAAAACGCACCACAAGGCAATATGTTCAGGGTCACCAGCAAAGAATCAACAGCTCGTGCATATGGGTGCAGAAGTTGTCTGGCAGCGATCGCTGGATGTATATATACCGCTTGCGCCAATACCACAGCACACAAGCAATGACAGCGTACGTGTCATCTCCCCTGCTGCACACGCTTACAAAACGGTCACATCTTGCTGACATCAGCATTGCCGGCAACATACGATCCGACCCCACAATGTAACGTACCTCTGCGTGCGCTGCCTGTTGCGCTGCTGCGCCAGATGCCAGCTGCTGCTGACATCAGCATTAAAAGCACCAGCCCTCACACCACCTAGACGTACTACGATACAACTCCACGTACCTCTGTGTGCGTTGCCCGTTGCGCTGCTGCGCCAGCTGCCAGCTGCTGCCCTGCTGCAAATGGCTGCACAGCAGTTACATCTTGCTGACGCAGCATCAACACCACCAGCAGTTGCCCCCTAGACGCACTCCTCCACCCTTGTAAATCACCTACCTCAGCGTGCGTTGCCTGTTGCGCTGCTGCGCCAGATGCCAGCTGCTGCCCTGCTGCACCATTCCCATCGGCAGCTGCGGCTTATGCAGCTGCTCATCCCAGCTGTCTGACGCAGCATTAGCCTCGTCAGCAGGCTGCTGCTGCAGCTGCTGCAGCTCGTCTAGCACTGCCTGCTGCAGCTGCCTGAAGACGGGCAAGCCCTCTGCAATGCGCTGCTTCTGCAGAGGGGTTAGGCCCAGCTGCTGTGCTGCTGCACGGTAGGGCCGCGTGTCCTGCTGCTGTACACGGGTGCCCGTAAGGCAGTTGCTGCAGCAGCAATATAGCGTAGACAGCACAGTCACAGGCGTAAGTAGAAGTAAGGCAGATGCAAGTGCAGCCGAACACATGCTGATGAACACTGCACGCAGCAGTTGCTGCAGCAGCAAGGTGGCAAATACAAGGTTTCAAAGACAGCACAGTGACAGGCGTAAGTTTGCTGTGCACGGGTCGCAGATAGACACAGGTGCAGCTGAACCCACGTGCAGCTGCTGCTGAATGCTGCATAAGGTGGCGACGCTGGTTTCTGGAGTTACGCATGCGTGTACTGCAACACGGCTTGCCTTGCTATGGCACAGCACACACGCTTGTATCTGCTGCGCCATGCATACAATCCACAAGTACGCAGTGATTTCGCACACTGCTTGACTAGGTACGCCTGGTCAATAAACGCCCGCAACATTACTGTATCCCCTGATATCTTTGAAGCAACATGTGCAGCACATACGTATGTGATCCTGCAAACATTCCCTGCCCCCCAGTGCAAATTTTCTCCCCTCACCTCAGGTGAAACTGGCAGAGCAGGTCGCTACGCCCGTACACCATCAGGCTCGTCCAGCGGTGCAGGTGCTGCTGCACCAACTGCTTCACAACTGCCAGCGACGCATCTGCTGCGGCAGACTGCTGCTGGTACTGCTGCTGGTTGTCGAGCAACGTGAGGTGCAGGAAACCCTCTCTCCAAGCCGCTAGGTACTGCTGCCGCAGCTCCGAAAGGGTTAGGCTAGCAGCCCATGGCAAGGGCCCGTCCTGGAAGAGCTGCCTGAAGAACTGCAGTGGATCATCTGGTGGCGATAACGTATCTTCTGGCCAGCTGTCCGCCTGCACACTGCTGCTGCTGCTGCTGCAACCTTGAGGGTCAGCCGCATCTGGCAGAGAGCCGAGTGAACCAGTGGAGCTGTCACTACTGCTCGTGTCAGCTGGCGGCTGCCGGGGGTTTCTAGGGGATCTTGGGCCCTGGTTACTACTGAAGCTGGAGCAGCAAGGGTGCTGCGTATTAAGCCGCAGCTGCTGCTGCAGTAGTGCCAGGTCAGCAGCAGATAGGTGTGAGTCATTCAGTGACTGCCCCCTCAACATGAAGCTGCAGTCCGTCAAGTCCTCCCACTCGTCTGCCACTACTTCTGATGGGTCCAATTCATGCTGCATAGCTTGTAGTGCGATGCACATTGCTGATACCACTGCCTGCTTGATGTTGAGTGCCTGCTGTGCCTGCTGAGCCTTGGTCAACTCTGCCTGCAGCTGCTGCAGCTGCGACGTGAGCACCTCCTCCATCCTCATGCTTTGCGTTGGGCCTGGCATTGATGCTGACGCTGCGCAAGTTGCATGTGTCATGGTGCGTTGTGCTGTCCAGCTGTGTCCAGTGGTGGCTCCTGCAAGCAGCAGTGAAGCCGATGTTGTCCAATTGATCTAGAAACACGTACGGAGGTGTTAACACCGCAAAGGCAAAGTTCTGTTTAAGTACACGCAATGCGTGAGCCAGAGTCCTTTTATATATTTCCCGCACAGCCCACCTGTTCTGTAGGCTGCAACACGACAGCTCGAGGCCAATAGAACGCCTTTACAGCACAAAAACAATTAGCTAAAAGCTCAGATCAACTCCACCAGCAAACTAAAGGCCAGCCTGGGGATGTAATATGCGAGGCTAGTCAGAGCAGCTGCCCAGGTCTTGCTGCAACGCCGTCAGCTTGATATTTGAGTATCAAAAGCAGCGTCAGGCAGCAAGTGTTGTCAAAAGCCACGTCGGCGAAAAGGGAGAGCATGCAAAATCCTTCGTGGGCTTGCCGGTGGTCTGCTCGACAATGTGAAATGCTGCAATACCAATGCTGCAATATCAATCAACAGCATTTCATGCGTGTCTCAGCCCTTGGCTCACCTCTGCTGGCAGGATAGTAGCAGTGCGCTGATGAAGTGACAGTAGCGTAATACTTACTCGCACAGGTTAATTCCTGTACGAACTGACGCTGGGTGGTTGCAGTCAGCATTCAAGGTCTTTTCAATATCTAAAAGTCAGGTCAGCGGCTGTCGTCAAGCAGCTGACTCACAGCACTCCAAGCGGCATCGCTAAGTGATCACGTAAATGCCTGCTCCGAACGAACTGAAGCAGCAAAAGTGCGTAAAACACCCCAATGAGTGCTGCGAAGGGCCTGTGTTTTTCGACACAAGCGGTGCGTCAAGGACAATCCTATTAGCGCACACCTGCAGGATCAACTTTCGCACGCACTGTAGATTATTTAAAACTTTTTGATTCTTATGCGCGTCCAACCTGGACATGGCTGCAACCTTGCAAATGAAACCGGTCGGTCATTGCCACGTAGCAGTGTACTGCTTTACCGGCTCCGGACCTGTCCGCACCAATGCACCTTCAGTTTCGACGTATTACAGCACCACCTCAAGAATTGATGAGCACTGGTGTCGTCTGCCACAATGGATGTCAACACCAGTGCGAGCAGTACAACCCAAACTACCCGCACCTGCAAGGAGCCACAGCCTTATGACACGCGCCTCACACTCACACTAACCCATCCAACGCAAAGGCGGCCAGGAAGCTGCTCAACGAGCGTGCCTGCCACACAACCTCGCCACACTGCTGCTGCTGCTGCACTTGCACCTCACTCAAACTCTGGCTCACAGTCAGGCAGCAATGCGGCAAGGCTGCTGTACAGAGTGCCTGATCCAGTGTGCTGCGTAAGCAGCGATGCACCATCAACAGCCCCTGCAGCAGCTCTTGCGGTTGCTGCTCCTGCTGCCTTCACCGCTTGCTGCTGCTGGTGTGCTGGCTGCTGCTGCCGCTGCCACTTACCTGGCCTACTGGACCTGCCACTAGCCGCTGCTGCAGCTGGTGCTCCTCGTCCCCCCACCACATCACCCTGCTGCTGCTGCTGCTTGACCATCCTGGGTGTGAGGTGCTTGTGTGGGCAAGCTGCTCCAGCTGGGCAGTAGCCTTGCAGGAACGCGTTGCAGGGCGGCGCATCAGCAGCAACCTTCACGTGGAGGTAGGGGCACGCCATGTTGCTGCACACACCCTGCAGCAGCACGCCGCAGCACAGGAAGAGCGGCGGACAAGCAGAGACGCACATGCGGCACGAGCACACCAACAAACAGCGCAAACAAGAAGAGCATATGCATGCAGCGCGGTGTGGAGCAGTGTGCGTGCGTTGCAGCTGTTGCTGATGAACTTCTGCTGACCATCTTCCACCACAGTCAGCATTGCAGTGCACGCAAACGCCCAAGCAGTGTGCTGCCACGACCGAATGCGTGATGCTGGTGCCTGCAAGACATACATTTGCTGCTGCAACGCTGCAGTTGTTGGGCGCGGCCGCACCTCCAGGAAGTATGAGCAGACAGGCATCAGTGCAGGCACCACCTGCGGCACATGAGCATCAGCATACAAATGGGGTCGGGTGTATCTGCTTGCTTCTGTGTTGGAGAGCTGCTGCTTTTGCATGAGCAGCAGCATATAACATCTGTCAACACACTGGAACACTTGCTGTATGCCTTCATGCCGGTGACGTAAAAAACTGCAGCACATGAGCATCAGCATACACCATCTGTCAACACAACACACTGGATCAGTAGCTAAATCTGCAGGCTTTCACAGCAGTACAGCCCGGCAGCATGCATTCACCATTATGCAAGCAGGCAGGGGGTGAGGAGGGGGGGACCCAAATATAGGTCGCCGCACCTTGTGTTGCAGCTTGCAGCTGCTGCCGCTGCTGCACTGGCCTGCCAGCCAGTGTGGGCACACTGCCACCTTGTCAGGGTCATGCACCTTCTCGCACTTTCCCTGCAGCGCCAGGTCACACTTCCCGTGCCTGCAAGGCGCCAAAACAGCAGCATCACAGGCACACAGCACAGCATAGCTGGTATGATGCTTGACCCTATGCTGCTTGAATTTCTGCAGAGGAAGGCGCTGCGTGCTGCTCACAAAAGCAAACACAAACCAAATGCATCACATACAGTGCGCTACAACCTGACAGCGGCTGCATCTGGCCCAGCATAGCCAAGACTGAAGTCAACACTGCGAAGGTTGTCACAACAACTGCTCGGCAACTGTGTTGAACAAGCACGAGCAGCTGTGGTTCCTTCGCAGGTCTGCCTACCTGCAGTAGTGCATGCACAAGCCGCGCTTGGCTGCTGCTCTGGTTGCCGCATGCCTGCCACGTGCACGCGCAAGCGCCAAGCTGCGAGCAACTGCGCCACTGCTGGCAAGCCTCTTGGACACTGCACCTACTGCTGCTGATGCTGTTCGCATGGGTGCAGTTGCAGCAGCAGCAGCAGAAGCAGCAGCACCACCACCACCACTGAGCCTCCTGCAGACTCCTGCAGCAGGCTGAGCAGTAGTAGCCGCAGTGCTGCTCCTGTGCCAGCTTCTGCTGTTGGTAGCGTTACGGCTGCCAGCAGCACGCTTGAGCAGCGCTGTGCGCCGCACTGCAAGTGCAGCAGGCGCTCGCGTGGCAGCTGCTGCTGCATGCTGCAGCAGCTTTGCGCGGCCAGGTGTCACCCCTTTGGCAGCAGCAGCAGCAGCAGCAGCGGTGGAGCGCAGGCCTTGGGGTGTTGAGTAGTACATGCGGCTGCCTACGCGCACCAGCTTGCAGCTTCTGCCGTTGAGGCCTGGCAGAAGCGACCGGCGCCTGCCTCGAGCACCGCTAGCTGCTGCTGCTGCTGCAGAGGTAGTGCCTGCAGGTGCCCTGCGTACACCTGCTGCTGCTGCTGCTGCACCTGCTGCAGGTGGTGCTGCTTTGCGCCGCCGTGCTGTATGCTGCTGCTGCCGCTTTGCCACTGCTGCTGCCGCTGCTGCTGCCGCATCCACCACATGTGGAGCTGCTGTTGGGTTGACCCATGTCAGGTGTGCACCAGGCACTGCTGCTTGCACTGCTGTGCGCTGCAGCTTGTTGCGGCACTTCCTGTACACCAGCTTCGTACTGCTGCCGTCCTGCAAGACATCAGGACATCAGGAATGAAGCCACATGATTAGAGTTTTTACTGGTACCGTCCTGCAACACAATAGACACCAAGCCAATGGTTACAGCTTCATATTGCTACCATCCTGCAACACATTGACACTAAGCCAATGGTTACAGCTTCATATTGCTACCATCCTGCAACACATTGACACAAATCCACATGAGCCTCCTGGAACACTTTGGTTATACATATTCAGCACACTGGTGACACAGGATGTTAGACCGATGCTTGCAGGAACCCCACAACAGCCACCCACAAGACACCACAGCTCACTACACAGGGATGTAAAATCGGCCGCAGCATAGTACACAGCAGAGCAACTAACATCCAAGAGAAGAGCGCTGCCACTATCCATACTGCAAGCCCCAGCCTGTCGTGGAGGCGTGCAAACATGACACCGTCATGTCAGGCACAGAACCTAGCAACACAGGTACAGCACCAGTCCATATCATAGTGACATATCAACAATATAACAGCTTTACCTTGCCAGGTCTGGTTATGAGCTGCGTTGCGGCTGCAGCAGCCCTGCCCGCTGCTCCAGCAGCAGCAGCAGCACCACTGCGGCTCTGACTGCTGCGCAACCCCTGCTGCTGCTGCTGCTGCTGCTGGGGCCCTGCCTGCAGGACCAACCTTCGTCGCTTTCGCTGCTGCTGTGCTTGCTGCAGGGACTCTGCTGGGTGCTGCTGCTGCTGCCGTCGCTTGAGTTGTGCCTGTTTCATGTCTGCTGCTGACTGTACAGGCTGCAGTTGTGGCCGTGGAACTGCTGCTTGGACTGTTTGCCGTGACAGCGGTTGCTGCCGCTGCTGCTTCTGCTTTGGTGACTGCTGCTGCTGCTGCTGCTGCTGGTGCTGGAAGCGCACAGATGTTGAGCTTCTGACGTGTTCGGCTGCTTGCTGGTATCCTGCTGCTACAACACCTGCAGCCGCTGCTGCGGCAGCCTTGGCAGCTGAGCCAGCTGCTACTATCCTTGGCTGACCCCGCGCTGCTGCTGCAGACGGTGCTGCAAGTGATGCGGCCGCTGAACCTGTGGCTTTCTGTTCCGGCCGCTGCCTCTGCTGTGTTGAAGGACTCGCAGCAGCTGGTGCTTGTACTGCTTGCTTCTGCTGTCCTGCAAGCTGTGCTGCTGTCCCTGCGAGTGGCTGCACGGCAGGCCGCACATACGTTTTGGACGCTGGGCCACCAGCAGCAACTGATCCTGCACCAGCAGCTGAAACAGCAGATGGGCGCCACTGCAGGTGCCTTGCGCCTGCCCTAGGCTGCTGCTGCTGTCCATGCCTGCTGAGTGCTGCTCGTTGCTGTGGAGCCAACGAGACATGTGCCTGCTGCGTTTTAGCTCCCGCAACTGCTGCTGGTGGTGGTGGTGCTGCTGTACCAGCTGCTGGTGCAAGCCTCAGGCAGAACTTGCTGGTCTTCGCATAGTTCTGCTGGGTGACTATGTTGGACGCTGTAGCCTGCTGCTCGTTGACCTGCACCCCAGGTGCTAGAGATGTCGCGCTTGCTGACGCTGCACTGCTGCTTGATGCCGCTCCAGCCCACTTCTTGTGCTGCATGGGGTGAGCTGTTCACAGCAGCAGGCCTGCTGCTGCATCCTGACGCAGCATGGAGCCCGGTAGCGGGCTGAGTGAAGCTCTAGAGCCTTGAATGTGGCAATATCCTTATTTGAGATAGCACTCAGACTCAGGAGTTCTCCTGCCCGGAGCACATCTCGACACTGCTTGAAAAACAGTGCAGAAGCACAGGATGGTTATAGACTTGCCTGCAGCGAGCGTTTAAGACTGTGACACAGTTCTGTAGTTGTGGCACAATGGCAAATGAGCTGCAGCAGATGGCAACAGACTGGACATCGGCCATTCGGGTACATCGGGTGACCTAGGGCCCCTAGTTTCTGATGGCGATGCAAACACCATTCGTAGCATGCATTCAAGTATCTGATCTATTGTTTACATCGCGGCGAAGAGGGCAAGCTTACACCTGGTCCGAGTAAACTTCACAAACTGCACTCGATTGCAACGGGCTTTGAGCCCTTGACTGCTTTCATCTACCTGATATCACGCATCCGAGCAGTTCTATTGGGCGACAACCATAAGATCGGTTGAAAGGGGTTTGTCTTGCCTTTTTATCCCCTGTCCAGCTCACTGCGTCCGTCCATCACAGGCCGGAGCATCACATGCTATTGTTTGATCACTAAGGCGCTTTTCTGTTTGGTGTGACCAGCCAGACGACCACCTGTTGGGGAGAGTCCATTTTGCAGCAACCGGCTCAGACGAACTGCTCTGGCACAACATGACCTGATACCTTGCCTGTAGCCTGCACGTGGTGATGCAGCAGCAGCCATGCAGCAGAAGCATGCAGCAACTGCACCACCAGCGCGCAGCAGCAGGCCAGCCGCATCAACAGCAGCTACTGACAGCAGCAAGGGTCCTGCATATGGCACCCAAAGCTCTCCACAGCAATCACCAAAACGCCAGCATCCGCCAGGCAGCCCTTTCAGGCCGTCTCCTGCAAGCACAGGCAGCTACTCGCAGCGCTATGCACAGTTTGGAGCGCCCCGCAGCAGCAACAGCAGCAGGAGCCCGGACCTGCACCCGCAGCAGCAGCAGCAGCAGAGCAAGTCTGCAGTTAACGGCAGCCCCCGCAGCGCTGGAGGCTCACCGCGCAGTCCTGCAGGCTCAAGGGTGCAGCAGCTACATGCAGCAGCTTCACCGCGGCTGCAGCAGAAGCCGCATTCTGTGCAGCATACAGCCGCACAGCAGCGCAGTGGGCAACATGTGGTATCAAGCCCGCAGCAGAGCCCTCGGCAGCATGTTGTTACGCTGCTGCAGCCACCAACGGTAGCAGCAGCTTCCACTGCAGCAGCACCACCAGCCGCGGCAGGTCTGGAGCCAACACCAGCACCAGACCATACACCGGCAGCAGCAGCAGCAGTAGCAGTAGCAGTAGCAGCGCCCTCTGCACCTGCTGCTAGTGCTGCTGCAATTGATGCTACCGTTAACTTAGCGCCTAGCGCGAGTGCAGGCAGCAGCGGCAGCAGCATGCTGGCTCAGCGTTTGCGGGCAGCTGTTGGCCTGTCTGCGGAAAGCAGCAGCGACACAGATGGCAGCAGCAGCTCCGACATGAGTTCGTCAGCTAGTGGCGAAGCGCCAGCCAGTCTAAGCACTCTGCACAGTATAGGGGCTGAATGCACCGCTGATGCTGACACTGCAGCAGAGCCAGCAGCAGGGCTAGTGACAGCGGCTGATGGCAGCAGCAGCAACAGCAGAGGATGCGTGCAGCTACAGTTACAGCCGGAGCAGGAGCTGCAGCAGGATCGGTCGTTGATCTTGGAGAGTCGCAGGCGCAGCAGCAGTAGCAGCAGCTGGGTTGATGTAGGCGCAGACAGCGCAGGGGCTGGTGTGCAGGCACAGCAGGAGAACGGGTTGGAAGACAGCAGCAGCGCAAACGGACAGCAGCAGCAGCAGCTGCCGCAGGAGGCTGAGCCACAGGCGCAGCAGCAGCAGCAGCAGCAGCGTGTACCGGCTCCGCCTGACAGACAGCAGAGCAGTCAGCAACGGCAGCAGCAGCAGGGCCAGGCAGCAGCAGAAGCAGCAGGAGCAGGTGCTTCTGTCACGCGCAGCATAAGCAGCGATCCTGATTATGAGGTGCCGCAAGGTAGGATTACGGCAGTGCTGTGATTGCTAATGCTTGCAGGACTTGACGTTTGAGTGCTGCAGTCCGCAGTGTGCTTAGGACCCCTTGCGCCGTGGTGTTTCTGCTGCTGAGCATCTCCATAGCCCTGCATCTGTACGCTGAGCTCAGTTGTACACAACTGACAATCTGGGCTCACCCTTTGCCTGCAGGCAAGCTGACGGAGACGCAGGTGCTGCGGCAACTCACTTAGAACCCGCGAGCGTTGTTCACTTCCCAACCAACAGCTGTGCTCACTCTTTTGCCCCAACTGATCAGCTGCTCACTCTTTCGCTGCCTGCAGGCAAGCTGATGGAGACGCAGGTGCTGCTGTCGCACGCAGAATCCCCCATCTTTGCTTATATTTGACCAACAACCTGTGCTCACTCGATTGCTGCCTGCAGGCAAGCTGACGGAGACACAGGTGCTGCTGTCGCACACCGACAAGCTGCACCTCGACCGCTATGGCTTCATCGTAACAGATGCAGAGGCACACGCACGCGCCAAAGTAACAGCTGTGCTCACTCTTTGCTGCCTGCAGGCCAGCTGACGGCGAAGCAGGTGCTGCGGCAACCCACGCAGAACCCTCAAGCGCTGTTCACCCCTCAACCATCAGCTGTGCTCACTCGATTGCCGCCTGCAGGCAAGCTGACAGAGACGCAGGTGCTGCTGCAGCTCACGCAACAGCTCTGCTCACTCTTTTGCACCAACTGATTAGCTGCTCACTCTTTTATGCCGCCTGCAGGCAAGCTGACGGAGACGCAGGTGCTGCTGTCGCACGCAGACAAGCTGCACCTGGACCGCTACGGCTTCATTGTAACAGAGGCAGAGGCGCACGCACGCGCTGCACGGGCTCGGCGCACGCCGGCACAAGCTAAGCGGGAGCAGCGGCACGTGGCAAAGTGGCGGCGCATGCTGGGCAGCAGCAGGTAGGATGCTTGTTGGGGTTGATCTGGGCGTGTTCTGCCGACTCAGCTGCACACTTGCATCGCGCATCGCTCATGTACTGTGTGTGGCGTCCTGCAGGGTGGCATATGCCATGATGCCCTCTCTGCAGTGGGCTGTTTTTGAGGCGTGGGGATGCCTACTTCAGCATGCTGTTGAAAGCATGTTGCCGTAATGTTCTGTGCGCTGCAGGGAGGAGTTCAGGATGTACGCTGCGTACTTCCACAGGCTTTCTGACCACATGTCGCTTACCGTTCTGTGTGGTGCGCAATGTGTTGCATGGTGGAGTTCACGGCGTACGCTGCGTACTTCTGCAGCCTTTCAGCCTGTAGCTCCCTGTGCTGTTCTGTGTGCTGTGCTGCATTGCGGCGTATGGGCTTGTACACACCCATGTTACCCCTCATCCTCTTAATGGGCTTGTACACACCCATGTTACCCCTCATCCTCTTAATGGGCTTGTACACACCCATGTTACCCCTCATCCTCTTAGTGGGCTTGTACACACCCATGTTACCCCTCATCCTCTTAATTTCTTCTGCTTCTTGTTCGGCTGCAGGGAGGAGCTCATGGCGTATGCAGCGTCGCACCCTTTGCATGCTGAACACAGTAGATTACAATAGTGTTGTGAAAGCTGTTCTGCTGCGGTGTATGCTGCAGGGAGGAGTTCATGGCGTATGCAGCGTCGCGGCCAAAGAAGGTGAAGCGCCGCGTGCGCAAGGGCATCCCTGACGAGTTCAGGGGGCTGGCCTGGCAGTACCTGTCAGGTGGGTTTGGAATGTTGTTACAAATGTCGGCAGCGCCTGTCACAAAGTTGGGTACATCTGAAGGGGCGTCCCTGACGAGTTCAGGGCGCTGCTGTGGCAGTAACTGTTGGGTGGGTTTGCACCAGAAGACGAGGTGGTGTTACAGCTGTTACAACTGCATGAGCACTTGACAGCGCAGCTGAGCCATGCCCGCTTTCGTTGTGATTTATGCATGCTTGCCAGGTGGCCGGGAGCTGATGCAGCAGCACCCAGGGCACTACGCGCGCCTGCTCACCTCAGGCAGCGACCCAGTGGACCTGGAGATCATGCGAGACCTGAACCGCACCTTCCCCAACCACGTGTTCTTCCACCAGCGGCAGGGCCCGGGGCAGCAGAGCCTGTTCCACGTGCTGCGCGCGTACAGCGCACATGACCGCCAGGTGCGCAGGTTCATATGTGTGGGGCAGTTGAGAGTGAAGTGTGTGAGTTATGCCTGGGGCATTTGTGAATGAAGTTTGGTGCAGATCATGTGTGGGGCAGTTGTGAGTGAGATGTGGTGACGTAGGTTTGCTTATGTGTGAGGCAGTTGTAAGTACATCTTCCACCAGCGGCAGGGCCCGGGGCAGCAGAGCCTGTTCCATGTGCTGCGCGCATACAGCGCACACGACCGGCAGGTAGGACAGGTATTATGTGTGGGGCAGTTGTAAGTGCTGAGTATATCGTGCAGGGTGCTGACACGGCAGTGCAAATGGTGGAGTAGCTGTAAGTGAATTGTGGTGTCCCGGCAGTGCAAACTGGAGGCGTGGCGGCAGTGCTTGTGTGAGAGTAGGAAGACAGCTTGACTGGCAGGTACGAAAGTTTCATTATGTGAGGGGCAGTGAGTGAAGTGGGGCAGCGAGTGAAGTGTGGTGAGCTGGCAGTGGAGGCATGGCAGCAGTGCTGTCAAGGGGGCGGCCTATTTCCAAGGGTCACTCGACAGTCGTGCTGTGGGTGTACCGCCGCACCTTCCCCAGCCACGTCTTCTTCCACCAGCGGCAGGGCCCGGGGCAGCAGAGCCTTGGTCCATGTCCTGCGCGCGTACAGCGCACACGACCGGCAGGTGCGAAGGTTTTAATGTGTGGGGCAGGGGTGATTGCAAGTGTGTGAGTTACGCCTGGGGCAGTTGTGAATGAGGTTTGGTGCAGATCATGTGTGGGGCAGTTGTGAGTGAGATGTGGTGACGTAGGTTTTCTTATGTGTGAGGCAGTTGTAAAGTACATCTTCCACCAGCGGCAGGGCCCGGGGCAGCAGAGCCTGTTCCACGTGCTGCGCGCATACAGCGCACACGACCGGCAGGTGCGCATGTTCTGCATAGGGCAGGTGTGAGTGAAGTGTGGTGAACCGGCAGTAGAGGCATGGCAGCAGTAACACATTACCGGCAGGTGCGAAGGTGTCATGATGCGTGGGGCAGTTGTGAATGAAGTGTGCGAGTTATGCCTGGGGCAGTTGTGAATAAGGTGTGTGAGCTATGCCTGTGCAGGGGTGTGACGGCCATCCTGCTGTTGTACATGTCATTGCTTGCAGCGCTTGCTTGACAAACGTATACACCATACCCTGTTCCTCTGCTGCTGTGCATGCTGCGTCATTTGAAGGTTGGCTATGTGCAGGGCATGGGCTTTGTGACGGCCATCCTGCTGATGCACATGTTGTTATCTTTCCAAATCCCAATCATAAACACCAAGCATTGTTCCTCTCCTGCTGTCTATGCTGCGTCATTCGCAGGTGGGGTACGTGCAGGGCTTCGTCACAGCCATGTTATGTTTTACCAACGCCTATACACTGACCACCTGTTCCTCTGCTGCTGCCCATGCTGCATCATTTTGCAGGTGGGCTACGTGCAGGGCATGGGCTTCGTGACAGCCATCCTGCTGATGTACATGTCATGACTTGCAGTGCTTGCTTGACAAGTCCTATACACTGACCACCTGTTCCTCTGCTGCTGTCGATGCTGTGTCATTTGCAGGTGGGCTATGTGCAGGGCATGGGCTTCGTCACAGCCATCCTGCTGATGTACATGTCATGTTTTTCTACAAGCCATTCTCACCAACCACCTGTTTCTCTGCTTCTTTCCCTCTTCCCATGCTGCGTCATTTGCAGGTGGGCTATGTGCAGGGCATGGGCTTCGTCACAGCCATCCTGCTGATGTACATATCATGACTTGCAGTGCTTGCTTAACACGGCCTATACCCTGACCCCCCTGTTCCTCTGCTGTTGCCCATGCTGTGTCATTCGCAGGTGGGCTACGTGCAGGGCATGGGCTTCGTCACAGCCATCCTGCTGATGTACATGTCTTGACTTGCAGTGCTTGCTTGACACGGTCTATACACTGACCCCCCTGTTCCTCTGCTGCTGTCGATGCTGTGTCATTTGCAGGTGGGCTATGTACAGGGCATGGGCTTCGTCACAGCCATCCTGCTGATGTACTTGTCATGTTTTTCTACAAGCCATTTTCACCAACCACCTGTTTCTCTGCTTCTTTCCCTCTTCCCATGCTGCGTCATTTGCAGGTTGGTTACGTGCAAGGCATGGGCTTCGTCACAGCCATCCTGCTGATGTACATGTCAGAAGAAGAGGCCTTCTGGACGCTCACTGCACTGCTCAAAGGCAGCGGCTTGCACTCACCGCTAGAAGGGCTGTACCAGGCTGGCATGCCGCTGCTGCAGCAGTGCTTGTTCCAGTTCCACGAGTTGCTGAAACAGGAGCAGCCGAAGCTAGGAGGACACTTAGAACAGGTGGGGACTGAGTGCTTGCACGTTGGGCACGTTCGTTACATTGTTACTTGCACTGAGGTTTGTTGCCAGGGGTTATAGAGGTGCCCAGCATGTATTGCTTGCACTGGCTTTGGCTTGTTCCAGTTCCATGAGCTGCTGAAGCAAGAGCGGTCGAAGCTGGGAGGACACTTAGAGCAGGTGGGCACTGAGTGTTTGCACGTTAATTGCGCTGAGGTTGTGTTTCCAGGGTGTTGCACAGGGTGTAACACCATCGTTGTGTGCAGCGCAGCAGCAGCTACCAGTTGGTTGAGCTAAGGTTGTGTTGCCAGGGGTTCCAGGGGTCCCAGCTTGCACCCTCCGCTAGAGGGGCTGTACCAGGCTGGCATGCCGCTGCTGCAGCAATGCTTGTTCCAGTTCCACGAGCTGCTAAAGCAGGAGCACCCGAAGCTAGGAGGACACCTAGAGCAGGTGGGGACCGAGTGATTGCACGTTTGTTGCACTGAGGTCTTGTTGCCAGGGGTTTTAGAGGTGCCCAGCATGTCACTGCATGCACTTGTATAAAGGTTGAGACAAAAGTAATGGTAAATTTGGGTGTTTCACAGCAAGACTGGAACAGCAAACACATCAAACAATCACTAAATCTGAATCCCAGCCAGGGCAGCAATGCCATGCATGTCTACTTCGAGATCCTGGCTGCACAGCTGAAACTGTTCCCTCCATCATGGCCAGCACATCATAGAAACTGCCATCACCAGCAGCATGAAGATGGCCTGAAAATGCATCTTTTTGCATGCAAAAGACACACAGCAACTGCAAGAGCAGGCAGCTTGCCAACTATCCTGAGCAGCCCCATCCTGGAACCTATGAATGATGTACTTCTGCCCTGCATGCACTGCTGTGCCTACAACACCCTCAAGCAGCAGATGCCAGCCCAAAAGCAACAGCACAGCAAACAGCACAGGCACCAGCACAGCAAAACCACAGCAGAACACAAGCATCAGCCCCCCACACACACCAGGGACATGCAGTCAAAACTGCAGGCATGGCACTGCAGCAAAAGGAAAGGGCTCTTGATTTACTGCTGCGGCTGCGGCTGACGGTTAAGGCTAAGGCTAAGGCGCGCGCGTTTTACTGTATGAGAGCAGCAGGAATTGAACGTGCGTTCACAGGGATCACACGCCAACACGCTACCACTATGCCATTGGAACGGCTAGCACAATTTGCCCTGACATATGTATTATCGATACAAAACACCGAGCTCTTTGAAGTAACACTGAGACTTTCACGGTGGGTGATGTTCTGTGGATTCAGCCCGCCCGCTACACTGCATAAAGTGCAGCTTGCTGTCACTGACACTGTTTACACTAGTCCTTTGTTGCCTTTGTTTAGCATCAACACTGCGTGTGCTGTGACTGACGGCTTTGCCTGCAAGGCCATACGTCAAGTTACACACACAGAGAGACTTTCTGGGGTGAGTCTCCTTGAGTGACAGCCTGTTTTGCTGAGTCATCTGCGACGTTCCAGATTTTCGGGTGTTCGTTGCAACGTAGTTGCCTGTGCACACCGTGTAACCCCTCTTCTTCCTCACGGTATAGAAATCGGCTGCTCACACAACAGCCTTTTATTGCCTGGCATACTGTGTTGCGTGGCAATGGTTTGTGTGTGGTGCGGCGGTGATGGCCTTCTTCTCACTGTGTGTACGTGCTTTCTCTGTGAACTTCTGACACGCCAGAGCTAGCCGTCTTGCTTTGCAGGAGCTGTGAGTTGCCGTGTCGCTGCTGCAAAATGTAGTTGTGCGGCCCTTGCAGCAGCTGGCTTGTCCTCTGCTCTCTCTCCCTAGTTTGTCGCCTCAGACCGCCGCCTGCCAGGCTGTGTTGCTGCTGGTGGGTGATGTTCTGTGGATTCAGCCCGCCCGCTACACTGCATAAAGTGCAGCTTGCTGTCACTGACACTGTTTACACTAGTCCTTTGTTGCCTTTGTTTAGCATCAACACTGCGTGTGCTGTGACTGACGGCTTTGCCTGCAAGGCCATATGTCAAGTTACACACACAGAGAGACTTTCTGGGGTGAGTCTCCTTGAGTGACAGCCTGTTTTGCTGAGTCATCTGCGACGTTCCAGATTTTCGGGTGTTCGTTGCAACGTAGTTGCCTGTGCACACCGTGTAACCCCTCTTCTTCTGACGGCAAAAACGGTATTGCGTTTACTTTTGTCTCAACCTTTAACACCATCGCTGTGCACAGCTGAGCAGCAGTTACCAACAGAACATGCAGATTACACCCTTACTTACCCCTGATTTCTCTGCTCTATGCATGCTTGCAGGAGGGCGTGGTGCCGAGCATGTACTGCACGCACTGGTTTAACACCATCTTTGCGTACACTGGCCAAGCATGTAGACATTAACCAACAAGCCCTCTTTTGCTGCTCCCTGCTTGCAGGAGGGTGTGGTGCCCAGCATGTACTGCACGCACTGGAACAACACCATCGCTGTGTACTGCTGATCAACAGCCACCAACTTAACCTGTAGATAACAATCAACAATCCCTACCTGCACTGCCCCATGCTTGCAGGAGGGTGTGGTGCCCAGCATGTACTGCACGCACTGGTTGAACACCATCTTTGCGTACAGCTGATCAACAGCCACCAACCAAACATGCAGATCACCATTTACTTACCCCTGATTTCTCTGCTCCATGCTTAACCCTGATTTTTCTGCTCCATGCATGCTTGCAGGAGGGCGTGGTGCCCAGCATGTACTGCACGCACTGGTTGAACACCATCTTTGCGTACAGCTGAGCAGCAGTTACCAACCAAACATGCAGGTTACACCCTTAGTAACCCCTGATTTCTCTGCTCCATGCATGCTTGCAGGAGGGCGTGGTGCCGAGCATGTACTGCACGCACTGGTTCAACACCATCTTTGCGTACAGCCTTCCATTTGAGCAGCTGCTGCGCGTGTGGGACGTCTTCCTGCTGGAAGGCATGAAGGTGAGCAAAACACGTGCACTGTACTCGGTGTTACACGCCTGCCTTGCGGTTCAGGCCAGCAGCAGGGTGCATCAGAGCGCTGACCACCACGTTTTTGGAGTTCATAGCTTTGCAAGCACTTCGAACATGTACATGCAGCATGCATGCATGCAGGCGGTACTGCCCTTTGAGCAGCTGCTGCGCATGTGGGACGTCTTCCTGCTGGAAGGCATGAAGGTGGGTTCGTGACAGCTCAGCCATATTCAAATCATGTTACATCTGTTACATTTCTGCCATAACATTTCTGCTGCAGCATTCCTGCTGGAGGGCATGAGGTGAGCACAGCACGTGTACTGCATGCGTATCATCATGTGCTGGATGTTCAGAACTTTTGAAGCAATTCACAGCACAAGTGCAGCATGCATGCCACAACAATTACGAAGTCTGCTGATGCTGCTGCGCAGGTGGTGTTCCGCGTGGGCGTTGCGCTGCTGCTGAGTGCGCAGGAGCAGCTGCTGGGCATGCCCTTTGAGCGACTGGTAGAGGGGCTCAACGGGCGCAAGTTCCCGCTGCTGGCACGACACCCAGACGCACTCATGAAGGTGTGTGGCACTGTGTTACGCATGTGGAGCGTTACTAACACGTGTTATGCAGGAGCACACCAGCTCCCTTGAGCTGATGCTGCTCGCTGACACAGCGTTGTCACAATGCCTGTCTGAACATGTGGTTTGGTATCATTTTGGTTTGCGTGTTGTTACGCGGGCATGCTCTTTGAGCGGCTGGTGGAGGGGCTCAACGGCCGCAAGTTCCCACTGCTGGCGCGACACCCAGACGTGCTCATGAAGGTGTGCGTCGCCGTGTTGCTCTTGTATGATGAGTTAGTACTAATAATAATACACTATGCAGGAGCACACCACCTGCTCTGAAATGCTGCTGCTCACTGTGTTAGCTGTCGTCACAATCCCTCCCTAACCTTGTGGTTTTGGTGTCAGCCTGGTTTGCTTGTTATGCAAGTCACTAGCAGTGGCAAGAAAGGTGACCTGCTGCTGAGTACGCACTCCTGATCTCTGCTTTACCAACAGCGGCAAGTAGGCGTCGTAAAGGTGTACCGCTTGTCAACAGGGTAGTTTCAGCTTCAAGATGTCCAGCACCATCACCTACCCTGCTGCTGCTGCTGCTGTTGTTATAACTGCAGGCTGCGCTGCGTATCCCAGTCTCGCGGCAACTTGAGCTGCTGCAGCACAAGTACCAGCAGCAGGTGGCAGCAGCACAGGCGGCAGCAGCAGCGCGCGGCAGCAGCAGAGGCGGCATCACTCCAGAAGAGGCTCAGTACCCTGTGGTGCCACTGGCAATGGGGCCCTCTAGCTAGCATCCACCACAGATCCACTTGTTTGAAAGCGGCTCTCTTTCTGGGCCAGCATGCACCACAGATGGCCCAACCCAAGTTGGGATTGGCTGCTGTATTGGGTTCCAGATCTTGCATTCACCGTGTAGGTGAATGAGCTAGTGTTACAGGATGCAGTGCAGCTGGTACGGGGGACTTCCGCCTCACAGGTTCCTGTACGGCAAACAGCAGCCCATGCAGCATGTAGCAGCAGCCCATACAGCAGCAGCAGCCCATACAGCAGCCCATACAGCAGCCCATACAGCAGCCCATACAGCAAGTATGGGGGCAGGTGGTGCGGTGCCGAACTGAGCAGACATGCAGCAGCAGGGTGTGGGATGCATGGGGTAGCGGCACATTACATCTGTTGATGGGCTGCAGCTGTTGATTTCAAACACGCTCCATGGTCTGGAGTCATGTAGGCCAGACGCAGCAGTTGCTTTTAGCATGCATGTAGCAACCAGGCAATGCAAAGGAGCATGCAGCAGCTGGTGCTGCAATGGCCAGCTCCGTGGTCTGAGGCCATGTAGACCAGACGCTGCGGTTGTTTTTAGCATGCATGCAGCAACCAGGCAATGCAAAGTAGCATGCAGTAGCTGGTGCCGCAATGGCCAGCTCCGTGGTCTGAGGTCATGTAGACCAGACGCTGCGGTTGTTTTTAGCATGCATGCAGCAACCAGGCAATGCAAATTTGCATACAGCAGCTGGTGCCGCAATGGCGCAGAGGTTGGGACCACATAGAGTGGGCATGCGGCAGCTGCTGCAGCACATGCTTGCAATTTGGGCCAAGCACTGTAGGCATGCAGCAGCTGGTGCCGCAATGGTGGAGAGCATGGGACCACTCAAACCAGGCATGCAGCAGCAGCTGCTGCAGCATGCTTCTAAGTTGGGCCAAGCACCGTAGGCATGCAGCAGCAGCTGCTGCAGCATGCTTCTATTTCGGGCCAAGCACCGTAGGCATGCAGCAGCTGGTGCCGCGATGGCAAAGAGTGCACGGCCTGCCCAGCAGATAGGCATGCAGCATGCCGGGCGCAGCAAAGCAGGGATCACCGGGTTGCAAAAAGGTGCAGTTGTTAGGGTTTTTTTCCTCTTATGACGTCATGACATTGATTGATTGATTCTTCCCGATGTAGGGCTGGCGGGGTAGCAGCAGCAACAGTGGGTTGCTTATTACAAGCCAGCACAGCTGTGGTTTCTCAGGCAATCAGGCAGGCTCAGGCATGTTATGTGTAGGTCAGCAGGACACAAAGAAGATTTTGTGTGACCTTCACTTCGGATGCATGCTGCTGTATTGTGCTGCTGGGGCTGTTCATTGTACATGTGTTAGGCATCTTCTCTGGCTTGTTGCAGTGTTAGTGGTAGGCCTGCTGTGACTCATATAGTGCTCACTGAGTCAGCTGCTGCGCTAGAATATTCCATACGCATTTTAAGTCGTAAGGTTGCTTGCATACCGCCACGCATGCACTGAGCAGAAATGATGCCCCATGCATGCACTGAGCAGATATGATGCCCCATGCATGCACTGAGCAGATGTGATGCTTGCGGCAGCGTCACCAGACACAGTTTTACCTGGAGTCCAGGATCCGCCTAAATTCGTTGACTTCACAGTAGTGCTGTTGAAGCGCTGGCGCATGCATGATCTGGTTTGGTAGCAGCAGCATTTGCTTGCGTGCGCGCGCGTGTGGTGGCGATGGGCGCTGGCTGATCGCAGTGTGACGTATGCTAGTGCCACGTCTGTTGACATTATGTGGGACGGGATTTTTGCAAGGTGGCAAATGAGAACAGCTACTGGCAGGCAAGGCACTGGCAAAGGGGGGACCTAAGGTCTAAAGCCCACGTGGCTAGCACTGAAAGAGTCGCCACAAGCAGCACTGCTGGACCGCTGCTGGTGGTTTGGCTTGCACCTGCTTCACAATGTAAACTTACATGCGCATGGTGCAGGCTGCATCTTGCTCTGGTGTTTGTCTGTGCTGTGGCTTCATCCTGTGTGTTAGCGCAGTGGCACGGCTGTTGCCTCCTGGTGACTATGGCATGAGGTGTGGGCTGCAGGTGCGCGTACTAGGCGCAGCGTAGTACACTGCTGCGTCCTGACTTGTTGTGCAGAGGCAGTCTGATCAAGTCATGTCAGTTATGTCAGACCTGTTGAAGGCCCGCTATCTTTGCGAGCTGATGGCTGCTGTGTCTGCCTGTTTGGCAGAGTGCGTCTGGCACTCCAGTCACAACCTGTTACTCGGCTTGTGTTTTTGGTAAAGCCTGTCACTGAACAGACTCCTGTCGACTGCCCAGCAAGCGTATGTTTGCCTGACAGACCTCTGTTCCGTCGGTATGAACCGATTGCAAGGGCAATAGCCTCTTCACTCTATCAGTGGGCTCCACATGACCAGCAGTTGACAGCCCTGCAAGCACAGTGCTTGCCACACCGGAGTGACCATCAACTTAGCTCTGTGCATAGCCACACGAACCTTTGTTCGTTCATTCCAGAGAACCTGCTGTGCTACGAACCGGCTGGGCAGGCCGTTCTCGCCAGGGCAGCGATGTTCACCTACATACACCGAGGTGGCACCACCAGGTCCGATTGCATGCCCGTTCGCACAGTGAAGCGATTGTGCGGCTTTACATAACTTCAACGACTTCTGGTGTGCACATGCAGACCTTGCGCACAGGCTAGGCAGCATGGAGGTGCTGCTGCTACTGCTGCTGGAGTGAGGCAGCCTACCAGCAGCAGATTATCTGTGGTTGCTGCAGCTTCCAAGTCACGTGAGTGCGATAGGTGTCAGTATGCCGCAGCAGCTGCAGTCTGTAGCTGCACGGTGTCAGTGCGGCAGCAAGCCAACTGCACTGTCCATTGTGGCCATCCCATGGGACCCCTACGTGAAGCAAGTAGCAGCAGCAGCAGTGGCATGACAGAGCAGCTCCAGTGGCTCAGCCGTGGTGTCTGGCATGCACCTAGGCAAATAAAATTGCTCAATGTCTGCTGCTTATGTCTTTCTCCTCGCCTTTCCAGCCTACGCATGAGACTGGACTTGCATCAAACCTGCTCAGGCAGGACTGCACTTCCAGTTGATCAGCAGCACTAGCGGTACATGTAGCAGCTGCAGAAAATGGCATGAGTCCAGTCTTGATGTGCATCCCCTGCTGCAGCCAACTGCAGCCAAGCTGAGCAGCAACACCAGCTGCTGTATATGTAGCAGGTTGTCTGGCGAGTGGCCTGAACTGTGCCCTGCTGTGATGTCAGCAGAGCGAATTTAGATGTGAAAAAGCAGCAGCACCCTAGCAGAGAAGCATGCAGGGACACCTCACCCCTGCATGCATTGCTGCACATGGAACCAGAATCCAGAGCAGAAGGTGTGTACTTCCTGCTGCAGCCAACTACTATGACTTGCTTGGTGTGGATGTGGACGCGTCTGAGGAAAACATGCTTCTGCTTCCCCAGCCCATGCATGCGACTGGACTTGCATCCAATGCAGTTTGGTATTGCTCAGGCTGGTCTGCACCTCCAGCTGATCAGCTGCACCAGCCATACATGTAGCAGCATCTGATGAGTTGCTGGAACCATGCCTGCTGTGTTGTGTTTCTCCTGCTGCCTGCTGCAGCCAACTACTATGACCTGCTGGGTGTGGATGTGGACGCCTCTGAGGAAGACGTCAGGGCAGCATACAGGAGGAAGGCAAAGCAGCTGCACCCAGACGTGAACAAAGAGGTGAAACTGGACCGCCAAGAAGCAGCTGCACAAAGCCATGCGCTGCAGGATATGGTTTCTGCAGGCCATTGTTGTTGATGAGAAGGATTGTGTGCTGGTGGAGTTACGGGTATAACATCACAAGCCAGCCTAACCTAAGCCTGGCTGCTGCGTTGCATATGGGGTTCCTGCGTGCATCAGATGCCTCCCTGGCTTGTTGCCAAGCAGACCAAAGCAGTTGAACGCCCTACAGCCATATTTCATCAGAAAGCTATATGATCTCATGCCTTATGCCTGCTTATGCTGCTGCTGCTGGCTGCAGGATGATGCTGAGCAGCAGTACAACTCATGCTCTACGTCATACTTTATGCCCTCTGTGTGCTGCTGCTGCTTGCATGATGACGCAGAGCAGCAGTTCAAGCAGGCCAAGGTGGCGTAAAAGACGCTAGTTACCAAGCTGTTCACATCAGTCAAACTGTTTTGCACCCATGCTTTACATCATGCCTAATGCCCTCTGTATGCTGCTGCTGCTGCCACCAGGATGACGCAGAGCAGCAGTTCAAACAGGCCAAGGTGGCGTACGAGACGCTCGTTGCCAAGCTGTCCATATATGCCAAAACTGTTTTGCACCCATGCCTAACGTCATGCCTAATGCCCTCTGTGTGCTGCTGCTGCTGCTGCTGGTTGCAGGCAGATGCAGAGCAGCAGTTCAAGCAGGCCAAGGTGGCGTACGAGACGCTGGTTGATGCAGACAGCAGGCGCCAGTACGACCAGACACACCGCACACGCCGCTTGAACTTCTTCCAGGTGCGTATGAGTGGTTGAGCTATGCGTAGTGTGCACACACTTCAACACCTGCGAGGGTGTATGTCCAGGTGGCTGCCACAGCTGCAGCAGCATGGTAGACGTGCCTGCAAGCAGCAGCTGCTGATCGTGCGGTAATATGACGACAGGAGGCGCTTGGCTTGCACACATGTGCAGTTGCTTTTTGCAACAGGTTGCCCTCCTCGATGTTTGAAGGTTGTGCGGCTCTCTGATAGTGAAAGGTGTGTTTGTGTCACATCTAAAATTGCAACAACATTCAAACCAGCTGTCGTGGTGCCTTGCAGGACGTTGACGAGGATGAGGGGCTGCCTGGCGCTTGGCAGCCGCCCAAGACTGTTGACCCCTGGGAGGTGCACAGGTGGGGAGCACATTATAATATTGAACTGCGAGGTGTTTTGAAACAACCTAAAAGCAGCTGCGTACGCTTGAGTGATGTGTGTAGAAGCAGCTGCATATGCATGTAAGCGCAAGACAGTAGACATCTGGGAGGTGCACAGGTGGGGCACATCACTTGCAATCCTCATCATGATTTATGATAATAGTTTTGAAGTGAGGTTGAAGATCAAACGAGGGCAGCAAAGTCAGCTGTGTGTGCATGTACTGGCGAGACAGTAGGCTCCTGGCAGGTGCATAGGCAAGGGTGGCACGGAAGTTGTTGCTGTTTGGCACAGCTGCATAAACATCGTGTGCTGTACTTCGTGGCTGTTTTGTTATTTGGAACACCAAGGGCAGCGTATGTGGTTGGTGGGCAGGTGACGCTTTATGTATTATATCAATTAAGCAGTCGCGGGGTGCTGCTGGATTTGGTTCTGCTGTTCCTGCTTGTCTTTGTGGTTTTGAACAATTACATGCTGCTGCTGGTATTGGTGCTGTTGTTCCTGCATGCCTTGATGGTTCTGAACACTCACGTGCTGCTGCCTGTGCTGCTTGTGGTGCTGCTGCTGCTGCTTGCAGGAAGATGTGGGAGGCTGAGGAGCAGCAGGCAGCAAGCAGCAGCGACAGGGAGGACACAGGTGGGCCCTGGGCTTGACAAGATGTGCAGCTGTAGTGCAGCTAGTTGCAGCAGCACGGTAGCAGCGACAGGGCGGACACAGGTAGGCCCTGAGCGTGACAAGATGTGCAGCTGTACCGTAGCTAGCAGCAGCAGCACGGCAGTAGCGGCAGGGAGGACACAGGTAGGCCCTGAGCGTGACAGGTTGTGCAGCTGTACTGCAGCTAGTTGCAGCAGCAAGCAGCAGGGGCAGGGAGGACACAGGTAGGCCCTGGGCGTGACAGGCTGTGCAGCTGTACTGCAGCTAGTTGCAGCAGCAAGCAGCAGCGGCAGGGAGGACACAGGTAGGCCCTGGGCCGTGACAGGCTGTGCAGCTGTACTGCAGCTGTTAGCAGCAGGCAGCACGGCAGCAGCGGCAGGGAGGACACAGGTACGCCCTGGGCGTGACAGCATGTGCAGCTGTACTGCAGCTAGTTGCAGCAGCAAGCAGCAGCGGCAGGGAGGACACAGGTAGGCCCTGGGCGTGACAGGCTGTGCAGCTGTACTGCAGCTAGTTGCAGCAGCAAGCAGCAGCGGCAGGGAGGACACAGGTAGGCCCTGGGCCGTGACAGGCTGTGCAGCTGTACTGCAGCTGTTAGCAGCAGGCAGCACGGCAGCAGCGGCAGGGAGGACACAGGTACGCCCTGGGCGTGACAGCATGTGCAGCTGTACTGCAGCTAGTTGCAGCAGCAAGCAGCAGCGGCAGGGAGGACACAGGTAGGCCCTGGGCGTGACAGGCTGTGCAGCTGTACTGCAGCTAGTTGCAGCAGCAAGCAGCAGCGGCAGGGAGGACACAGGTAGGCCCTCGGTGTGACAGCATGTGCAGCTGTACTGTGGCTATTAGCAGCAGCAAGCAGCAGCGGCAGGGAGGACACAGGTAGGCCCTGGGCGTGACAGGATGTGCAGCTGTACTGTAGCTAGTAGCAGCAGCATCCAGCAGCGGCAGCGCTGCAAGCCTAAGGAGACGTGTGAGCTTTTGCTGTGTATGGGCGATCGTGCATGGCGCTTTTGTGTGATGCGACCCAGGACATGCTGCCCCTCTGTGTGATACAGGTGACGGCGCGCATCGGCCTTTTTTCCAGAGGAGTTGCTAGCGCGGCTGTCACGTGTGCTGGGTTGGCAATTGCCACCCATGTTGAAACAGGCGTGCCTGATTGGTGATGTTGTAGGCGGTCTGCTGCTGTGTGCAGGTGCTGCCGCGGCGTAGCCATCTGCAGAGGAGCTGTTCCTTCCATGTTGAAACAGGTGTGCCTGATCGTGCATGCTGTCTTGCATGCTGCTTCCTGCAGGTGATGGGTCGCAGCAGCCCTCCCCAGAGGAGTTGCTAGAGCGGCTGTCGCGCTTGTTGGGTGGGCAGTTCTCGCCCATGCTTCTAACAATCGGTGTGCCTGATCTTGATGCTGCCTCCTGCAGGTGATGGAGGTCAGCAGCCGTCTCCTGAGGAGTTACTAGAGCGGCTGTCGCGCGTGATGGGTGGGCAGTTCTCGCCCATGCGGCAGTGGGGCAGCGGACGGCTGGACCCCTTTGGCAGCAGTTTGCCTCGTCTTGCATCCTGTCTTGCACGCTGCTGTGTGCAGGTGATGGGCAGCAGCAGCCGTCCCCAGAGGAGTTGCTAGAGCGGCTGTCGCGCTTGATGGGTGGGCAGTTCTCGCCCATGCTTCTAACAATCGGTGTGCCTGATCTTGATGCTGCCTCCTGCAGGTGATGGAGGTCAGCAGCCGTCTCCTGAGGAGTTACTAGAGCGGCTGTCGCGCGTGATGGGTGGGCAGTTCTCGCCCATGCGGCAGTGGGGCAGCGGACGGCTGGACCCCTTTGGCAGCAGTTTGCCTCGTCTTGCATCCTGTCTTGCACGCTGCTGTGTGCAGGTGATGGGCAGCAGCAGCCGTCCCCAGAACAGTTGCTAGAGCGGCTGTCATGCGTGATGGGTGGGCACTTATGCAGATATCACCCATGTTGAGACAGGCGCACCTGAACTCTGATCTTGCATGCTGTCTTGCATGCTGTCTTGCATGCTGCCTCCTGCAGGTGATGGGTCGCAGCACCCCTCCCCAGAGGAGCTCTTGGAGCGGCTGTCGCGCGTGATGGGTGGGCAGTTTCCATTCTGTTGAAACAGGTGTGCCTGATCTTGCATCCTGTCTGCTGCTTTGTGTATGCTGTGTGCAGGTGATGGTTCACAGCAGCCCTCCCCAGAGGAGCTTTTGGAGCGTCTGTCGCGCGTGATGGGTGGGCAGTTCTCACCCATGCGGCAGTGGGGCAGTGGCAGGCTGGACCCCTTTGGCAGCAGCAGCAGCGAGGCGTGGCACCGACGCGTGGAGGAGCAGAGCCAGGGTGGGTGCCACGTCAGCAGCATATGTGTACTATAAATCCAGGCTTAGCCTATAGAAGTAGACTTGAAGCGAGGTGTGGCACCGACGCGTTGAGGAGCAGAGCCAGGGTGGGTGGAGTCTTGATGGGCAAGTTTTTGCAGCATAGATTAGTGGCAGCTGTGCAGTGTTGGGCTTTGAGTAGAGCAACAAGACTGCAGCTGTGCTGTGGGCGGACGTGGGTGAGCCACTCGCAGCAAGTGCTGAATGTGTTACAAATGCTTAAGTTGATTCTCCCAGCCAGTGTGCGCCTGCTGAATGCGCGTGGAGGAGCAGAGCCAGGGTCGGTGCAGCTCTTATGTGCAACGACAGCGGGAGTGATCGAGTACAATGCCGGGCTTTGTTTGTAACAGGTTTGCAGCTGTGCTGTGGCGGAGTGTGCTTGAGAGGTAGCTGAATGTGGATGGTCAGGTTATGAGGTTGCAGCAAGCATGGCGCTCCTGGGTCGCTGCCAGCATTCATTGCAGCATTGTTCCATCGTCAGCAGACTCAGCGGGCTCCTATCACAACCGGGGTACATGACTTATGTCTGCTGCTCCTGCTGTTGCAGGTATCGGCTACCGCGGCAGACCAATGTATGGCAGCAGCGACAACGACGACTGGGGTGGCGCAGGCCCCTCTGAGTGGAACCCATACCGCCCAGGCGACGACGCGTTTGAAAAGCGGCAGGGGTGGTCAAACCCTGGCCGGCAGGAGTGGCAAAACCCTAGGCGACGGTGGGAAGAAGAGGGGGAGGAGGGCTTAGGGGGTGGCAGGGGCAGCGGGCCTGGCAGGAGGGGCGGAGGTGGTGGCATTCCTGGTGGTGGCGGCTTCAAAGGGAAGCCTCTGTAGGTATTTTACTTGAAAGCAGCAGGGAAAGGTGCTGTGCACACAGTGCTGTGCTAGCAGCCACCTGCTGTGCTGTATCATACATGCATGTACATGAGCTGTTGGAGGAAAAGTTGCTACTGCTCAGGATGGGGATTAGTGTTTTCTATTTCTTACAACAGTGCGGGTAAGTTGTGTCGTTGCTTGTCATTCCTTTTGTGGTCCTACAGTGTTCTGCATACCTGCCACCTGCCGCAGTGCGTGGGCTTCTATGGAGCCGCTCCTTTGGCAAAGGCTTGCTCTTGGCAGCAAACATGTAACCAACAGGTGACATTGGCTATCACAGTAGCGGTCTGATGGTTGTCTCAGTCAGCCTAGGATGTAGGACTTCGCTGCTCAACCGCACAGTCCCTCTGCTGTGGTGTGCTATCCTGACAGCTTGCACCACCCTGTGGTTCAACAATGCCTGCAACTGGAATACGCACTTTGAGAAGATGTTGGCAAAAGTGCATCGTGTGAAGGGTGGGCTCATGCCAGTTTGGAAGAGCCGGCTCATCAGCGTGGAAGTAAAGCGTATCATTCTGCTTACATGCGTTCGCCCGATTGTTGAATATGGCAGTGAGGTCTGGTTTCCGTCAACTGCAAGGCAACTGCAACAGATTGACAAAGTGCAGACTGACATCATCAAGTGCTCAATGCGTTGTGGCAAGGAGCGCCCTTGCACTTCACTTGTTCTGGCTGAATGGGGTGTGAAGCCATTGCACATGTGGCTTCATCAGAGGGCGATGGAGTATTACTTTAGGGTCCAGCGTATGCAGAATTCGCGTTTGCCGCGTCAGGTTTTCTCAGCTGAGTGGAAGCGCCCTAGTGGTGCTGTTGCGGTGACACCTTGGCATAAGTATGTGCAGAGTTTGCTTTGCAAGTATGGTGTGGATGTTGAGGCGGCGGCTGATCGAGCTAATGCGTGCAAGAATCACATCAACCGTCAGGTCAGGAAGCTGCATGCAGACACAATTGTTTGTGAATCACTGCAGCACTCTACTTTGAGCCGTTACATCACGCATGTGCACCCTACACATGCTGATGCCATGCGTTTTAAAAGGGCTAGGCCCTTTTTGTGTTCTGGTGCGCCAACGCGTGGTGTTGAGTTGCTGATGCGTGTTCGAATGGGCTGTCTTTGCGTGCATGAGCGTACCAGTCGTTATGGCGGCAGCAGAGCTGATTCTAACACAGCATGTCCTGCTTGTGGTCAGGGTGTTGAGTCTTTGTCACATCTGATGTTTGATTGTCCCGCTGCTTCTGCTCAGAGGGATACTATGCTTGATGAAATTCGGTCTGTTTTGCGTGATGTTGCTGGCGGCGCTGAAAAATTGCGCAATGTGTTGTCGTTGACTGATGCATCCACTAAGTTGTTGCGTTTTGTTTCTGATGATATTTTGGGTAGTAGGGGGGGGTGTCGAGTGATATCTAGGAGCATTGGTGAGTATCTTGTCCAAGCTTGGGATGTGCGTAATAATTGCAAACACAATGGAGCAGTGCTCCCTCTTTCTTCCGCTCCTGAGGGGCGCGGGGCCGATGGCGTTGATGCTATGGCTTAATGGGTAACATGATGATGATGATGAGCTTGCACCACCTGAGGTTGGGAATGCGCTAGCGCTACTAGCGCTAGTGGCACTCCTGGTGGAACAAAGTTTTGGCAGGCACAGAACTGGGCTGCATTGATGGTTGGACATGGTCCATTGTGCGATCAGGTAGAAGGGTGGAGGACAGCAAGACACAGGCTTCAACTGCCGGCGAGAAAAAGGCACTGCCTGGCAGTGCTCTGAAGCCTCGTCACCCAATAACAACTTCGGTGTGGCTAGGCCACTGGCTATCAATACGTACGTCCGTGGACACGCCTATACATACATGTTGCCCAAACCAACTCCGTTGCCTCTAATATTCCTATCGAGAAGCAGCTCTCGGAGCAATACAGCTCACTGACCTTCGACGTGAGTAGGCTGCTATGTAGGCATGGCTGGGCTGATAGAGAGCCACTTTCTGGCTTGAAACGTTATCTTGCGCAGCAGATGCTGCAGACTGTGGCTCAAATACGCTGTCGACACCAGCAGCAGAAGCATACGTGCCACAAGTAGCTCGTACTGGTAGCAGCAGCGATGATCTAGCCCACACGTTATCAATTGCACCCAACGTAAACAACGTAGCAGCCTATTGGCTCTGCAGGCCACCGTTGCCATCAGTTAGGCACTGTCGGAGATCAGTCCGCGTAGCGTTGGTGCTCATTGAGACTACGCTTACCGCTTACATGATTGCTCGTAGGTGATCACACAGCAACACATCGCCGATGGCACTGAACTGCAAGATGGTGAGGCGGTGTGGGTTTGCCAGACAGCAATGGGCTCGATTTAAATGTTTCCTTGCATCAGCTGTGTACAGGCAACTTTCGCTGTACCTGCATACTCTAAAAAAACTAAAATGTTTTTTGTCGCAGGCAGTATGCCGCGTTGCGGTTGCTAAGGCCCCAGGGCTGAGGGCTGTGCCTGTGAGGCCTGCTGTCAGAAGCAGGGCAGCAGTCAAGGTGGTGGCCTACAGGTAAGGTTGGTGGACTTCATGTGGCTTCAGCACAACATGCATGCTCGTTTCACCACCCCTATTCTACGTCCAAACTCGCTGGCTTGATACTGCATGTAGCTGGACCACATCAGCAGCAGATTGGAAGGTTTCATCGATCAAGTGCAAGCGTGGCGCCTGCCAACTGCTGCTGATGTTGACAACACTCACCCGTTCCTCAACGGTTTGCTTTGCTTTCAACCTTGAAGACCAGCAATTATCGGTTTGCAACAGCAGCTCCATGCTTCTGTCGTGACACACTTTTCACACCGTGAACATCCACTTGACACCGCTTTGCAGGGATGTTCACCGTGAAGAGAAGATCTGCGCGCTTGGCAGCGAGGTGGTCAAAACGTGGTTCAAGGGCATTGCGATGGGCCCGGAGGCCGCACGTGACGCACTGCAGGCTGACATTGACACGGCTGTGGCCTACAGGTCACACCAGGTGCTGCGCCACCACAAGGGGCAGGTGAGCTTTCGGTGTGGATTGATTACGCGTTTTTTGATTGTTTTATTACGTGATCATGGCGGCGGCGGCGTGCAGCTGTGACCCGACACCGCTGTGGCCTACAGGTCACACCAGGTGCTGCGCCACAATAAGGGGCAGGTGAGAGTGGTTGAAAATTGATGGATTGATCATGGCCGCTGCCTCGCGCAGCTGTGAGTTGACACCGCTGTGGCCTACAGGTCACACCAGGTGCTGCGCCACCACAAGGGGCAGGTGAGATTGATACATATGTTGAATGTTTGGTAATGGCGGCAGCCTTGTGCTGATGAATAATTTTGATAATTGGTGGATACAGCTGGGTTTGTGGAAATGCAAGGGGCAGGTCAGCGCACCTGCTGCCATGAGAGAGGGTTGAGAGGGCCTCTATGTGCTGTCTGCGCATGCACATGACATGACATGCGGAATGTGTCGCAATGCAACATACGCCATGTTGCATGCTGGTAGTGGCAGGGCCGGGGACTACCTGCTGAAGCGCGTAATCGTGGACTATGTAATATGTGACGCGTCACAACATGTTTTTTAATGTTACATAACTGCGTCTGCAGGGCCTGGACTACCTGCTGAAGCGCATCAACGTGGGCTATGAGAAGATGGACCTTGTCAGTCACAGGGTGCTCGCAACAGCAGCATGCAGCCTGGTGAGTGTATTGTCTTTATTAAGATTTTACTTGCGGCGGCAGCAGCAGCAGCTTCAGCAGATCACCAAGTCCTCTTGCAATGCCTCACAGCCACAGGGTGCTCACAACAGCAGCCTGCAGCCTGGTTAGTGCGCTGAGGTGTTGCTTTCCTCGAGCTTTATCACTTGCAGCAGCAGCAGCAGAGCACCAAGTCCTCTTGCAATGTCTCACAGCCATAGGGTGCTTGCAACAGCAGCATGCAGCCTGGTGAGTGCGCTGAGGTGTGCTCTTTTCAATAGGCATCTACAGCAGCAGCAGCAGCAGCAAAATAAGGAGAAGGAGCATCATCACATACGCATGTGATGTATCACAGCCACAGGATACTCACAATAATAGCAGCCAGCATGGTGACTTGGTTGCTTGTCTGAAAGCAACCTCTCAAAGCGCACGAGTTTGCGCTAGCACGAACAGCAGCAGTGCATTGCAAACACCCCTGCAGTGCTGCCAACGCACTTGCTAGCGGTGAGGGTAGTGAGTGATGTAAGCGGTCTACTGTCGCTGCACACTTGCGCCGCTTCTGTTCCCTTCGTGTGCCTTACTGCAACTTTCGGCAAGCTGGCATGCCGCTGGTGCTTACAGCTGCTGCTGCCGCTGTTGCTGCTGCTACTGCTGCTTCCGCTGTGTGCTGCTGTCCCACTGTTGCTGCCCCGCTGCTGCTGCCGTGCTGCAGGATGACACTTTCTTTGCACTGGTGGAGTACAAGTACAAGAGCAAGGTGCTGGGCGACCCACGTGTCAAGTGAGTGTTACATTGACTGTTAGATATGTTTGTTTTGTTAAAAGTGAGTGTGAGCTGAATGTTCAAGGGGATGGACACACGCGATACTTGGCACTGCCTTTCTCACTCTTGTTGTGTGCACGTTGTCATCCTCTCACTCCTTGCAGCGTGCATTACAAGATCATGGAGATGGACATTATGTACGACGACTCACGCTGACACCTGCCAACGCCTTTCTCACTCTTGTTGTTTGCACACTGTCATCCCCTCACTCTTTGCAGCGTTGGTTACAAATTCATGGAGATGGACGTTATGTACGATGACACACGCTGACACCTGTCAACGCCTTTCTCACTCTTGTTGTTTGCACACTGTCATCCTCTCACTCTTTGCAGCGTGGGTTACAAGATCATGGAGATGGACGTCATGTACGACGACACCTGCCTCAAGGTGATGGGCCTGCACGAGCGCAGCAGCCTCTCACCAGAGGACGTGTCGGTCATCGCTTCACTCGACAGCGCACACAGCGCAGGTGTGTGGTGGGGTTTAACCGAAGATTCAGCTGTTTGTGTAGTGTCACAAGCGCAGCAGCCTCTCAACGGAGGATGTGTCGGTGATCGCGTCTCTCGACAGCGCACACAGCGCAGGTGGGCGGTGGCTTTAGCACCAATGCGCACAAGAATCAGCTGCTGTTTGCTTAGTGGGATGTTTAAGCAGCCTCTCACAGGAGGAGGTCTCATTCATCGCGTCACTCAACAGCGCACACAGCGCAGGTGGGTGACTAATGGCAGCATAAATGTTGGGCGGTGGCCGGGCCAGTGCTGCATGCAGGCGACGCAACTCCCTTCCCTGATGATGCTGGCTGTTTTGGAGGGCTCATGATCCAAACCGAGACTGTGCGGAGTGATATCCTCATGCTGTGTATTCTCAAACCCTGATGCCCCGTATCTGCTGTGCTGCATCACGATGCATATGCAGGCAATGCAACACCTTTCCCTGAGGACGATCTTGCTGACTACCCCGGGGGGCTCAACAATGAGACTGTGCTGGCCAACAGCCGCGCGTGGTGCCAGGCACGCAGCTCAGGTGAACGCATGCTTCACAACTGCTCTTGCATTCGCCACCTTTCATCGTTGAGGATGTACCTGCATGATGGTGCTAGCAGCAGCAACACACAACAGCCGTGCGTGGTGCCAGGCACGCAGCTCAGGTGAATATTTCTCACACCTGCTCTTGCCATTGCAACTTTTCAGGGTTGTTACGCGTGTGCATGATGGGTTCATGTGAAACAGCTGTGCTGCTGCCGTTGTTGTTCAACTCACGGACAGCTACAGGTGTGCAGGAGGGTGCTAGTAGCAGCAACGCACCCAAACCTTCAACCTTTGTAACACACCAAAACCCTGCGTAACACCAAATCCCTGCAGGCCAGCCAGAGTCGGTCTTTGACCGCACGCTGGACCCCTATGTGACAATCCCTGCAGGCCAGCCCGAGTCGGTGCTCGACCGCATGCTAGACCCCCCACTCCCCTGCTGACACATCATCGCCACATCATGCCCCTCGCACCTGAACCCTCAACACACCTAAACCCTCAACATTGTAACACACCAAAACCCTGCAGGCCAGCCCGAGTCGGTGCTCGACCGCACGCTGGACCCCTCCTTCCGGCTGTGGGACGCGTACGGAGTCCTGCCAGTGCTGTGCGACCCCAACAGGCGCGGCAAGGTTGACGCGTGCGTCGTCAAGTACGACCAAGTGAAGGACATCATCCGCTCAACCAAGGACAGGTGGGTGGGGCTGTAGTTGTGTGTGCGCAGATTGTGTTGCTGATGTGCGTGGTGTTTCAGTCACGATCAAATGAGTTGCAATGCATGTGTGCTACCGAAAGTTGTATGGCAAAAGCTCAATTTCATGGTTGAGAGAACGAGTTGACAGGGTTGACCCCAACAGGCGGGGCAAGGTGGACGCATGCGTTGTCAAGTACGACCAAGTGAAGGACATCATCTGCTCAACCAAGGACAGGTGGGTGCAGCTGTAGTCGGTTGTGGTTGGATGTGGTTTTTGCCAATGGTGGTTGTTTTGCTCACATGCATATGTTGTCAAGTATAACCAAGTGAATTTCACATGTCGGACATCATCCAAGGACAGGTGGGTACGGCTGTAGCTTAGTGAAGCAGTTGCAGGGTGTTTGCTTACATGCATATGTGCTGATGTTATACTCACAAAACGAGATGGCAAACCAGATGTGCTGCTGGTGATTTTATGGTGTTCAAGCAGAGTATCAGCGGCTGTAGTGTGCTATCAGGAACCTGCGCGGCTGCTGTAGCAGGCACGACATCACTGTGCTACTGCCCATGCCGTCAGCCTGAGCACAAATGTGGGCTTTACCTGCTTGATCCTTTAGGATTGATGCAAGGTGCGCAGTGCTGTACTGTTTACGTGCTGCAGGTACGACATCAAGTGCAAGGTGATTGACAACGCGGTCAGCCTGAGCAAGAACGTGGATTCACCTGTTTGCTGCATCTCTCTTGGTCTAACGCAAGATGCTGTGCTGTGTGTGCGCTGCAGGTACGACATCAAGTGCAAGGTGATCGACAACGCGGTCAGCCTGAGCAAGAATGTGGGCTTTACGCACTGGCGCTCACGCATCGTCAACAAGGACACAAAGGCCGCCTTCGAGATTGAGGGAGTGGAGGTGCTCTTGTGCATTGAAACACCACGGTTTGAAGTTGCTTACCACTAGTCCAAGTGGTCTCGTCCTGTGCTTGCAAGTATGCTGTGTGCTTGCTTGCTGTTGTTCTGTCTTGCGCACAGCCTGCATAGCCGCCAGAAATTCGACTCCTTGGAGAGGCCACCGCGTAAAGCTGCCAGGGAGCAGAGCGTCGCGTCATATGCTGCCAGCCGGCTTGTGCTCACACTCAGTGCAGCTGCTGCCACTGCTGCTGCTGCTGCTGCTGCCAGGTTGACCTGTTTGGTGCTGACGGCCGCCTCAAGGACATCTGGATGTTCAGGTGCGACTTGTTGTGTGCTCGCATTTGGCAGTAAGCAGTGATAACAACACCACAGAATACCACAAGCACTTTGTATCAACAAGCGATGAAGCTGTCACAACGGTGCCGCCTTGCGGCTGCAGCCTCATGTTGCAGCAGTAACTGGCTATCCAATGATTTGCACATGTTGTTGCCTGTCGTTCCTGTGTTTGCAGGGACCCTATGGATGTTGAGATCGAGATGCTGCAGGGCAAGCGCTAGGTTTTTGAACTGCAACTTGGCAGGCTCGTAAGCCTGATGTGTTCGCGGGTATGTGCGTGGCAGGGATTCAAAAGTGTGTGGTGCAACTGGGGACGGCCCAGGGTTTTTGGCCAGGACGTTGAGATGGGTGAGAAGGATGCTGACCACTGCTTCTGATGAGCATGGGTATACCATACGTTGTCTGGGGAGTGTTGCTGAGGTTGTGGACGCAGTGCAGCAGGCACCCTTTGGAGCCTGCTGTAGGTTGTTGCGGACTTGCAGGGAATGCCGAGCATTGGCAAACTAATAGGATAGGCGGATTCCGATCGAGAAGGATATCAGCACTGGAACGTTCTACATCAGATCAACAACTCCTGCACCACACTGGCTGGCAGTGCACCCTCTTGTGCCTCCGTTGAAGCCCCAGTTTTCAAGTTGTGGCGCTATAATGACCATAATTCATCAAGCACTATTCAGACTCAGCGTTGCTGCCTTAGTTGAGGTACTTGTACATACTGGCGGAGTTGGGTTGCTTTCAAAACCCTCAAACTGCTGCAATACAACTCATGCAGCAGTGGCGCTTTACACATGAGGCTTCTGAGCAGCTTCGGGTTGTGTTGGGTCAACTGTCAATTGCACATTCATGATTGTGAACACTGCACGGTGCTCGCCATCTTGAATTCACAATCAACAGTTTAGCAAAGGAAACCGAACGCTGCTAGCAGAGGCTTAGAGCAGAGCACTGCTAGTGGAGTTAGCTAACTTTTCCCAGTTGGTGGATGATTACATGTTTCCCAACCAACAATGCATGTGGGTGATTACGTGTTTTGCGCAGCTTTGTCGCTGATCAAGCTGCTTCAACATGCATGCCAGCATCAGCTCTGCAAGTCGTGTCGTGGTTTTACAGGCTGTGCTCTTCCTGGCCTTGCCGCCCATCAACAATACAAGGCTGGTGATCCGCCTGCAACGCAGCGTGGGCCAGTCCTTTCAAGTTGGTGATACCTCCTTAAGGGAGTGTCCTCATTGCACCAGGGTGCCGGCCCAGCTGTGACATCCCAAGTTGAAGTGCATTTATCCTTTCTGGTTGCTATCATAAGTGCTGTCGTCACCATCACACATTTGTTTAACCCTTGATGCACCACAACACTGTCAGGCTGCTCACCAAGCATGGCACGCGTGCGTCGTACAAGAATGTAATCATCATGCCTCCAGGGTTTTGGCAGGCAGAGGTTGCATATGTGTTGGCTTCGAGGATGTGCTCAATCAACCTGCCAAGTAATAAACCGCCACACAGATCCGTCATCATCATCATGATGGGTGAGTCACCCATTCAAGACATAGCACTGCTGTTGTTGGCAACGCCATCGGCCCCACGCCCCACTGTGGCTGCTGTGGCACTTGAGCGAGATCCAAAAACGGTTTTCAATGATGAGGCAAAGTCTTGCTGGCGTCCATGCCAGTGGTTTGCGCACCTCACACAAAACAACTGCTACATTCCCAACAACAACTCGGTGGCAGAACCACTGTCACCAGTGACTGCCTGCCAGTGTTTGTCATGCACAACGTAACTAGCAAAACGATCCAGATCGCCGCAACACTTCACAGGGCAGAAGGTCATAGCGAGCAACGCCGCCTAGCTCACGTTGCTGCTCCTGCCTCCGAGGCAAGGCTTGCCGCTCTGCCTCCCCCTCTGCTGCTGCTGCTGCTGCAGCCATAAACGACTCTGCCAGCACTGCTGCTCTCACACTCGGCAATCCTATCTGCACATTGCCAGCCTCCGCCGAAGCAAACAAGGCCAATTACCTGAAGCATTGCCTGAGCAGGCATGCAGCCAACAGCACAACCTAGCTAGGGCGCCTTCAGAGGCCGATATGCCGCCGGGGTGTTGTTGCACGCCTGCCGGCAGGAGTTGCCGCTGCTTCGCGGGCTTTCTGCCGCCGCTCCGCCTCCTCTGCTGCTGCTGCCGCTGCTGCTGCCTCTTTGACCTTTTCAGCCTCTGCTGCTTCTGCTGCCATTGCTGCTGCTGTCGCTGCCTCCTTCTTGCGCCGATCTTGGCGGGAAGAGTGAGACTCCTGTAAGAGGCGGAAACGGAAACAGGTGCGGTTGTGTTTGATTGTCAGAAGCAGGTATAACTTGGCTAGACAGATCATTTGTGCCAAATGACCTGTAGGCTTGCGCTGCTCTTGGCGGGAAGAGTGCGACTCCAGAAAGACGCCGCAACAGCAACAGGTGCAGTGGTGTGAGAAGCAGGTATGATTTGGCGAGATTTATCATTGGTGAGGGAGCTTTGGACAGCAGCCGTCCATCAACAGGGCCCAACCTTGGTGCAGAAGAATATGCTGGCACCTGCTAGAAAAGCTCTGCAATCCCGCATACGCAACACACTCCACCATGAATTCTGAGTTACGCCTACAACTAAATGCTACCTAAGCAGCAATCTGGCCCCACCTTGATGCTGAAGAACATGGGCCCCAGCTCTGCCAGCCACTCCGGCTCCACCGCGCTCACGCACTGCATGTACTCCTTGCTCGTGAACACCAGCTCGTGGTAGCACACGTAGTCAGGAGTGTAGCCCAGCCCATACAGCGCACTGCTGGGGTGCAGGTGGCACGGCATGCCCTGGGGTTTAGGGTTTGAGAAAATGAGGAGTACCAGCAGTGCAGCGGAGTATCGGCAGTGTCAGCAAGCAGCGTGAAAACTTGTTCAGCGCACTGCTGGGGTGCAGGTGGCACGGCATGCTCTGAGGGTTTGGGGTTTGGGGAAATGCGGAGTGACGGCAGTGAACGGCAGAACAACGGCAGTGTCAGCAAGCAGCATAAACACATGTGCAGCGCACTGCTGGGGTTGGCACTGCATGCCCTGGGGCTTGGGGTTGGTGGATACGGAACAACAGCAGTGACGGCGGAAAAACAGCAGTGTCAGAAGCATGGACACATGTACAGCGCAATGCTTGGGCGCAGGTGGCACGGCATGCCCTGGGGTTGGGGGTTTGCACGTGCACGGTTTCATGACAGGCGCAGGGAGCATTACAGGTGATGCGGGGCGGCACAGAGCAGGCAAGTATCAGCATGTGGGAACTCACGCCAAGAGGTGGTGAGGTGCAGGGGGTTTGACAGAAGTGGGCTGTGGAGTGAACACCAGCTCGTGGTAGCACACGTAGTCGGGAGTGTAGCCCAGCCCGTACAGCGCACTGCTGGGGTGCAGGTGGCACGGCATGCCCTGGGGTTGAGGGTTGAAGGGTGTATAATCACAGCAGTGACGGCAGAACAACGGCAGTGTCAGCAAGCAGCATGGACACATGTACAGCGCACTGCTGGGGTGCAGGTGGCACGGCATGATTTGGGGTTGAGGGTTCAAGGGTGCGGAAATACAGCAGTGACGGCGGAATTACGGCAGTATCAGCAGCACGAAAGCACGATGACGCAATCATCGGCGACTGGCCAAGTGCAGGGGGTTTGACAGACGCGAGTAGTGATGTGAAACCCTAGCTCGTGTGGTAGAACACATAACCTGGCATGCAGCCGAACCCGTACACGCGGCATGGCATGCCCCCTGGTAGTGATCGGGTCCAAGCGTGCACAGTGTTGCAGCAGGCGCGCGTGGTTGTGTAGACAGCAACGCTGTACATGTGTGCGGAGCGTGGCTTGAGATGCAGCGCTGGCAGGTGAGGCTGTCTCATCAGAAATGCTAGTAAGCACCACCCAAACAGTACCACAGGGCGCAGTCCTCACCGTCCTGCAGTTGACGTACTCCCCGATGCCCTTGAACTTTGCCGCGTTGCTGAAGTAGGCGCTGCAGATGGCCTTGCGCACCACGTCCCAGTCGCTGCCGCACGACGTCAGCGGCAGCCGCTGCGTCTTCATAATGTCCAGCAGCTGCGCACGCACCTGCACATGACAGGAAATGACAATATAACAGCGTTACATAACAGTTCTGTAACAAAGTGCAGGACGTCAGTGGCAGCCGCTGCGTCTTCATGATGTCCAGCAGCTGCGCACGCACCTGGATGTAAAAAAGTAACAACATAACATTGTTAGAAAACAGTTTTTGTAGCGAACTGGAGAGTGTTGCAGCAGCCGCTGCATCTTCATGATGTCCAGCAGCTGTCCACGCACCTGTGTGTTGCAAAAAGTAATGACATAACAGTGTTGCTTCATGATGTCCAGCAGCTGCGCGCGCACCTGGATGTGGAAAAGTAACAACATAACAGTGTTAGGGAGCAGTTTTGCAATGCACTGAAGAGTTTTGGCGGCAGCCGCTGCGTCTTCATGATGTCCAGCAGCTGCGCACGCACACACTTGTGTTATACGAAGTGACAACCTAACATTGTTATGTAACAGTTGGCAACATAATATTGTTATGTACCAGTTCTGTAACAAAGTGCAGGACGTCAGCGGCAGCCGCTGCGTCTTCATGATGTCCAGCAGCTGCGCACGCACCTGCACGTGGAAATGTAACAATGTAACAGTGTTATACGGCAGCTCCAAGGTAACAGTGTTTATGGCAATCCAAGACATAACCGTGATTTCCAAAACTAAGCTGACATCTTTTGGCAGCCGTTGCGGCTTCATCATGCCCAGCAGCTGTGCGCGCACCTGTGTGTTGCAAAAAGTAACAACATAACAGTGTTGTATGACAGGTTTGTAACACACTAGAGAGTGTTGGCGGCAGCCGCTGCTCCTTCATAGAGTAGCACCCCCAACACACTAGTCGCCCGTGCACCCAGACCATTACTCAAAAACAAGTGATGCTGCCCGACACACCAGCCGATGCATCATGCATGAACAGCTCCACCCTCTGAGGTGAAGTTTTGACTCCAATGTGCCTCACCTCCTTGGCTTTCTTGAGCCCCTTGCCCTGCAAGTAGTGCCGTGCACACCAGTCGCCCCTGCACCCACACCATTCCTCAAGCACAGGTGATGTGGCCCAGCACACCAGCCTATTATAACATGCCTGAGCATTTACCAGCCATAATGTGTTGCGTCAGTTTTTGACTCAATCACTCACCTCCTTGGCTTTCTTCAGCCCCTTGCCCTGCAGGTAGTGTCGCGCACACCAGTCGCCCCTGTAGCCGTTGTTCTTCCACTGCTGGTACACGTGCAGCAGCGTCAGGTGGTCGCTCTCAGGCACAAAGAACTTCTCACGCGCAGCGTCTGCAGCAGCAGCAGCAGAGGGAAGTCAACAGCATGTTACTGCAACAGCTGCATTAGAATCACTGCGCTCAGCATTTCAACAAGCACACAACGCGGTGCAGAAGAAGGCTACTGGACTCTGAACAGCATGTGTAGCTGTCTCTCAAGCGATACCTCTGCTCAAATGAATAGATTACTTAACTCCCACACCAAGCTCTGTCGGATGGCCTAAAGAAGACGCTGGGCACGCTCAGCATTAGCCGCAGCTGAGATAACAAACAACCTCAACAGCATGCTCAAGCCACACATTAGCTGCCACGCACCTGACTCCTCTGCCCTGTCGGGTGGCCTAAAGAAGACGCTGGGCACGTTCAGCATTAGCCGCAGCTGAGATAACAAACAACCTCAAAAGCATGCTCAAGCCACACATTAGCTGCCACGCACCTGACTCCTCTGCCCTGTCGGGTGGCCTAAAGAAGACGCTGGGCACGCTCAGCATTAGCCGCAGCTGAGATAACAAACAACCTCAACAGCATGCTCAAGCCACACATTAGCTGCCACGCACCTGACTCCTCTGCCCTGTCGGGTGGCCTAAAGAAGACGCTAGGCACGCTCAGCATTAGCCGCAGCTGAGATAACAAACAACCTCAACAGCATGCTCAAGCCACACGTTTGCTGCCACGCACCTGACTCCTCTGCCCTGTCGGGTGGCCTAAAGAAGACGCTAGGCACTCTCAGCATTAGCCTCAGCTGAGATAACAAACAACCTCAACAGCATGCTCAAGCCACACATTAGCTGCCACGCACCTGACTCCTCTGCCCTGTCGGGTGGCCTAAAGAAGACGCTGGGCACGTTCAGCATTAGCCGCAGCTGAGATAACAAACAACCTCAAAAGCATGCTCAAGCCACACATTAGCTGCCACGCACCTGACTCCTCTGCCCTGTCGGGTGGCCTAAAGAAGACGCTAGGCACACTCAGCATTAGCCGCAGCTGAGATAAAAAACAACCAAAACAGAATGCTAAAGCCACACATTAGCCGCCACGCACCTGACTTGCCCTGTCGGGTGGCCTAAAGAAGACGCTAGGCACGCTCAGCATTAGCCGCAGCTGAGATAACAAACAACCTCAACAGCATGCTCAAGCCACACTTTTGCTGCCACGCACCTGACTCCTCTGCCCTGTCGGGTGGCCTAAAGAAGACGCTAGGCACACTCAGCATTAGCCACAGCTGAGATAACAAACAACCTCAACAGCATGCTCAAGCCACACATTAGCTGCCACGCACCTGACTCCTCTGCCCTGTCGGGTGGCCTAAAGAAGACGCTAGGCACGCTCAGCATTAGCCGCAGCTGAGATAACAAACAACCTCAACAGCATGCTCAAGCCACACGTTTGCTGCCACGCACCTGACTCCTCTGCCCTGTCGGGTGGCCTAAAGAAGACGCTAGGCACACTCAGCATTAGCCACAGCTGGACTCAAAACAGCTACAAATGCTTGTTTAAGCAACAATTCGCTGCCACGCACCTGACTCCTCTGCCCTGCAGACAGCTGTCTGGTGGCCTAAAGAAGACACTGAGCATGCTACATAACACTGCGCAGCTGCTGCAAACAAGAGCCCTTGCTGCTACTGCAAAACCCCTGGACCCCGTAAACCTCGCTGCCAGCGCACCTGACTCCTCTGCCCTGTCGGGTGGCCTGAAGAAGACGCTGGGCACACTCAGCATTGACACAATGGTCAGCGCCTCAGCAGAGCAGCCCATGGCGGCACCTGCACACAGTGCAATGCACAGCAGGAAACAGCAGAAGAGCACGTCAGCCTGCCATTGATTGTCGGTGGCAGCTTGCCCGTGTGCTGAGCCATCACGGCGACATGCCGCGTGCAATGGTCACAATGGTCAGCGCCTCAGCAGAGCAGCCCATGGCGGCACCTGCAAACACAGCAGCAACAGCAACAGCAGAAGCGCAAGTCAGCCTGCCATCAACGTTCATCCGCAGCTTGTGCGTGTGCTTGACCATCCCTGCGACATGCAATGTGTGAATGCACCTGACTTGTGACCGACGACAAACCTATGTGTAATGTAACATGACATGTAACATGACACATATCAAAATCATGACATGACATGTAACATGTCATGTAACATGTCATGTAACAAAAATAACACCTGCTGCTCACCTGCCAGCAGCAGTTTGGCCAGCGCTGGCTCCAGGGGGAACTCCACCACTGAACAAACAACATGTCATGTAACACAATATATGATAGAAATAACACCTGCCGCCCACCTGCCAGCAGCAGCTTGGCCAGTGCAGGCTCGAGGGGGAACTCCACCATGTGCCTGCCTGTGGTGGTCAGCCCACCAACATTGTCCAGTGCACCCAACACCTGCAGCAGCAGCAGCGGCAGCAGCAGTAGCAGCAGCAGAGGCAGCGGCAACAGCAGCAGCAGCAGCAGCAGAGGCAGCGGCAGCAGTAGCAGCAGCAGAGGCAGCAGCAGAGGCAGCAGCAGCAGCAGCAGTAGTGGCAGGTTCAGCACCTCTGCAGCCCCAAGTAGTTGATTACACTAAATTGACGCCACTGTGACAAAGTAATGCAAGCTTGCGGACAGCGCTTTGCAGAGCTATGTTGTGAAAAACTGTTGCATTGGCAACTGCTCCACACCCATGATGTTACAGTCTGCTGCATGCTTGGCTCCCACGTTTTGTGGCACCGCGCTTGACCGTCCTCTGAAGCGACCAAGCCGAAGGATGGCAGGTGATCATGCATGCACGCGGCTAAGCAGGATGAAGGCGTAAGCATGCTGCTGCGATGTGCATCTTACCCAGAGCTGGTGCATGCTGTTGAGGATGTTCTCCGCTTGCCGCTTGACCAAGCAGCAACTTGTCCGAATGACAATACAATACACATATACATGTTCAGGGCTGGCTCTGAAGCAACCACGCAACGCACCCAGACACGCAAAGCACGCTCCTGCATTGTGCAACTCACCCAGAGCTGGTGCATGCTGTTGAGGATGTTCTCCTTTGGTGGCGGGTCCATGAAGTCAAAGTGCAGCAGGTTGTCCACGTTGAGGCTCTTCAGCAGCAGCACCACGTTGGCAAGGTTGGTGCGCTGGATCTCAGGCACGCTGCTCACCTGCAGTCATGTAACAATGTAACAACATTCAAAATAAGAAATGACAGGTTGTCGACATTGAGGCTCTTCAGCAGCAGCACCACGTTGGCCAGGTTGGTGCGATGGATCTCAGGCACACTGCTCACCTGCAGGCATGTAACAATGTAACAACAAGAAATGACAGGGTTGAGGCTCTTCAGCAGCAGCACAACATTGGCCAGGTTGGTGCGCTGGATCTCAGGCACGCTGCTCACCTGCAGGAATATGATGATATAACAATGTTCAAAAAAGCATTTGAATTGTTACATCAGGTGCAGCATGCTGCGAAGGTTTGGGCAGCCAGTCTGCCGCTGGTTCTCATGTGATGCGAAAGTGCAGGACAATTCCGACTGGTGCTGCTGTGCTGAGGGAGGCTGCGAAAGTACGGCTAACAAGGGCACAGCTCACCAGCATCTCATGCTTGAAGGCCGACTCAGTTGTCCTTAGCTGCTGAACATCCTGGAAAGTAGCTGCTATATTGAGGCAGAAGTACTGCTCACCAGCATCTGATGCTGAGAGCTGATCCGCAGCAACTGTAGTCCACAGCATCTTACACACGCTTCAAACGCTGACGCTGTTGTGCTGAAGGAAGCTGTAAAAGTGGGCTGCAGAGGCACAGCTCACCAGCATCTCAAGCTTGAAGGCTGCTTCGTTGTACAGAAGCTACTGAAAGCATATGCTGAAGGAAGCTGCAAAAGTAAGGCTAGCAGAGGCACAGCTCGCCAGCATCTCATGCTTGAAAGCTGTTGCTATGGATCAGCCTTATAGCATGACATAGCAACTGTAGTCCCCAGCAACACGCTCCAAAGACACTGGTGCTGTCCTTCTGACGAAGGCTGCAAAGGCACAGCTCACCAGCATCTCATGCTTGAAAGCCGACTCAGTGAAGAGCCTGTATGCTGTGCCGGGCCCGGTGCGCCCTGCGCGCCCCGAGCGCTGGTTGGCTGCCGCCTGGCTCTCAGGGAACACCTGCAGCATGCAGCATAGGGCAGCAAAGAGCGTTTGAGAAATGGCGCGCAGGCAACTGGTGAAGGATAAACATATTATCTCCGTGTTGCTGCTTGGTTCTTGAGAGACACTTGCGCGGTGAGAATAGAATTTCAGGTTGCAGAGCCGCAAACACAGTTCAGGGTAAGACAGGCTTAGCAGCAGTGACAGCTGAGCGCTGGTTGGCTGCCGCCTGGCTCTCAGGGAACACCTGCAGCATGAGGCAGCAAAGACAGCTTGAACCTAAGGCGCAAGCAACATGATGCCAGCAGACATAGCTCTGTGATTGTTCTCTGCTGCCTGGCTTTCAGGAAACATCTGCTGGACACCTGCACCTGCACCCTAAAACAGTTACAGCCGATGTACGACACTATAACAACATGCAGGGCTGTCCCACCTGCAGCACGGCCATGCCCATCTTGGGATTGTACTCCTTCTTTTGACATGACCACACTTCAACAGTCGATGTAACAGTTACAACACCAAAACATAAAAACATGACAACTTGCAGGGCTGTCTCACCTGCAGCGCATCCATGCCCATCTTGGGGTTGTACACCTTCATCTTGACGTGACTGCAAGTGTAACACTCAATGAAAAAGTATTACAGCAAAATAACAAAAAATTGCAGCATTGTCCGACCTGCAGCGAGTCCATGCCCATCTTTGGGTTGTAGACTTTCATGTTCACATAGCCAGTGTCAATGACGTAGTATATGCCGTCATGACATGCAGTAACAGCAATGTAACAATACAATAAGTTGCAAGGCTGCCCCACCTGCAGTGCGTCCATGCCCATCTTGGGGTTGTAGACTTTCATCTTCACGTAACCGGTATCGATGACGTAGTAGATGCCATCCACGGTCAAGCTGGTCTCCGCGATGTTGGTGGACACGATGCACTTGCGCGTGCCGTCAGGCGCCTTGTCAAAGATCTTGGCCTGGTGGTGTGAAACAGAAGCAGCAGCAGCAGCAGGCAGACATAATGGTTGAGTACAGAGCTGGGCATCCAGGTCACTTTCAAGACAACAGATACATTGACAGCTTTTCTGGGAGCCTTGTCAAAGATCTTGGCCTGGTGGTGTGAAAGAAGCAGCAGCAGCAGCAGCAGCAATAGCAGCAGTAGCAACAGGCAGAAATGTGCAGTTGACAGTTGAGCAGAGTGTTGAGCGTCCAGGTCACTTTCAACAGCACATCATAATACACCCACAGTCTTAGGAGATTGTCAATAGCCTTGGCTTGGAGTGATCACAGCAGCAGCAACGGCAGCAGCAGCACAACCAGCAGCAGCAGGAGAACACCATGTGCATTGGCGCTTAGCGCTTGGCATGAACAGCAGCTCAAGGGTCCAAACGCCACAGTCAACCGCACCAGCTCCACACATACATTTGGAAGACAAAAAGCATCAGGCAACCAAGCCCAGCCAGTCCAGATGACGCAGCGGAACATTGTCAAACACGTGGCTTCGACCAGGTGGCAGTACTTGCAGATCGCTGGACAGCTGGCTGTGATAGTCAGGAGCGACCTCTAAGGCTCATTCTGGCCGGCCTTGACCATGCAGGTCAAGATCGGGCAGAAAGAGACTTAACGGTTGCTCCTGGCTATACTTATGTGCACCGTGGGTTTGTCAAAGCTCACCATCAAAGCTCACTGACAGTTTGTGGCACATCAACATACCATGCCACATACGCTGCCAATGCACCCAGCTGAAAGGGCTTGGCAGGCAGGTGAGGGCTGCTAAACACCATTTGCAGATCCCCTTCCTTTTTTGTATGGCAGCTGCAATGTGGGGTTGTGCTTGGTTTCGGCTGCAGCAGCTGCAGCAGGCTGGCTGTGCATTGCAGTGTTGTGCTTGATTTTGGCCACAGCAGCAGCAGGCTGGATCATCACGGTGGGTTGTAGGGTTGTGCTTGGGTCTGGCCACAGCAGCAGCAGGCTGACTGTGCTGTGTTCAGTACATACTCCCATGCTGGTTGAAGCTGTAAACGGTGTTGGACAGCATCCAACTTTGGCTGTAACAAGGCATGGTTGTGCAAGCTGATGATCATGCAATATGGTGTACACTGTGCAGGAAGCCCAACAGCATTACGCGTACGCGCACCTGTAACAGCAGCAGCCGGTGCTGTGGTATGTTCCAGGCTCAGTAATAGGATGCTGATGACTGTGTTGCAGCAGCACAGGCATGCCAATGTGCTGTACAACCTTTAGATGCTGCCCTTGCAGCAGCTGCACACATGTGGGGGCGTGCAAAGCCAGTTCATAGACTGAAATTGCTGCCGCAGCACTCAGGATCACCAACCTGCTGCTGTATAAAGCCGTATATGCGCCGTTACAGGAGGCAGGTTGATGGCTGCAATGCATCAAAATGTTATATTCAAACACTGTAACCTTTTAAGTATAACAATGTGACAGCTAGCCCCAGGAATGCCAACTTCAGGTTTTATGTACGCCTACGCCTGGCATATAAGGGCCACTACGACATATAATACGGTTTATACGCAGTATATTTGTACGTCGTGTATGCTTGCCAACATTCTTACGCATATAACATAACAGATGATCACCTGCAGGTTGCTGGGCAGCTGGCTGTAGATCGGCAGGATCATCAGCTCGGGCACGTCCTGGCCTTTCAAGAGCACATCAACCAACGGCAAGCTGCATCTCGAGCCACATCACCCCACAATGTTGGAAATAACCTCACCTGCAGGTCGCTAGGCGGCTGACTATGGATTGGCAGGATCATCAGCTCAGGCACGTCCTGGCCTCAGCTGCGCAATAATCAACGGCAAGCTGCATCTCAAGCCACATCACCCCACAATGTTGAAAAAACCCACCTGCAGGTCGCTGGGCAGCTGGCTGTAGATGGGCAGGATCATCAGCTCAGGCGCATCCTGACCTTTTTCCATGAGCGCATCAACCAACGGCAAATGCATATTCAAGTGCCCACCTCAAGCCTCATCAATCTACAATCATAACCCCCAAATGATCACCTGCAGATCGCTGGGCAGCTGGCTGTAGATGGGCAGGATCATCAGCTCAGGCACATCCTGGCCGCCGCTGCGCATCTGGTCCAGCCGCTCACTCAGGCTGAAGCAGGTTGCCTCAATCTCCTCCTGGCCTGCAGTGTGTTATAACATGATTGTATTCTAAACATGTTACATGACAAATGGCGGCTTATGAGGCGTACTGCATGTGTCGCAAGCGTCGGAGCTGCTGTCATCCTGTCAAAACAGACTATGCGTTTGCAACACTGAAATACTGCAGCAAGAGCGGCAGCGCGCAAGTAGTACACATCAGCACCTGCCGCAGACGTGCAGCGCATGCATAGCTTTAGCATGATCGCACAACTGCCATGAAGATAAGGATACGTTTGTGGTCATGGGCTGAGCACTAATCCTGCACCCCTACTGAAGGGTTTGATGTTCAACCCCCGTCACGTGTCAGCATGTATGATCGAATGAATGAGCTACGCGAGGTGTGTTCACACTGAGCACCTGCGTGAGTTGGTAGGGGGGGACTAAGACGGGACCTCATATGCCCCTTTGTCAGCATGTGATCTCACCTGTCATGAAGATGAGGATGTCACCGGGTGGGTCACGCAGGTGAATGGCCATGGCCTGCAATGCGGAACATTGGACACAATCAATCAGTCAATTAATTAATCATTACACGTGTTTCTAGCAAGAGGGGGCAACCAAAACAGGGGGTCCACTCTCAAACCACCAGTGGTGGGTACCCAGACATTGGACACAGAGGCAGAACATTGGACAGTCAGACAGCAGACAACACGTCACATGGAGCAGCTTGCATCCATCAAACTAGACAAATTTGTGCAGCTGATGATTGCTGCAGCAGACATGGACACAAAAAGACACATCCAGCAGCAGGGGCATGTTCCGTCCATACCCCTATTATACGCCCCTGTCACGCACTAATCTAGCTAGCTGCGGGGGCACATACACCCTGTTATACGCCCCTGTCATGCACTAACCAAGCTAGCTGCGGGGGCACATACAGCTTGCAGCGCTTTTGCAGATCACCGAGCAGTGCAACATGGTCAAGACACGGCGGCTAACCTCAATTCAACACAACGCAAGAAACCACCTTCACCCGCTGCACACCGCACTACGCACCTGCTTCACCGCTGCCTCTACGTAATCCTCCTGCGGGGTCCTGCTCCACAGCGTGTCAACCGGGAAGGTGCGGCCGGGAATTGTGAACACCGGGGCGTTGCCAAAAAAGTTGGCAAACTTCGTGGAGTCAAGCGTTGCTGACGTCACAATGAGCTTGAAGTCTGCACGCGCCGCCACCACCTGCAGCAATGCACAGCAGGTTTTAAAGCAAATTACTTGTAAATGACTGGCTACAGCTACCGTTGGCATAAAGTTCAGAGCTATTGTCGGTTTGTCATCTATTACAGGAAGCCGCCACCGCCTGCAGCAGTGCAGACAATACAAAAGGCAGCATTGCAGCATTTACAACTTAGCACGACGGCCCCTTTGCAAGTGTGTATTGACACGGCACAATGTGTGTTGCCCAGGAGGTTGTGCCACCATCCAGGAGGTGGTGCTGTCTTTGACTGCTGTGTCATATGTTTGCAACTCATCTTTTTGAGGATGCCGAACAACACGTCTGTGTTCAGGCTGCGCCCGTGTGCCTCATCCTACATTATGACGTCATTTCCAGCGCACCTTTTTGCGATGCCGATTAGCACGTCTGTGTTCAAGCTGTGCTCATGCGCCTCATCCTACATTATGACGTCATTTCCAGCACACCTTTTTGCGATGCCGAACAACACGTCTGTGTTGAGGCTGTGCTCATGCGCCTCATCCTACATTATGACGTCATTTCCAGCGCACCTTTTTGAGGATGCCGAACAGCACGTCTGTGTTGAGGCTGCGCTCGTGTGCCTCATCCATGATGATGGCCTTGTACTGGAACAGGTCCTCGCTGGAGAGCGTCTCACGCAGCAGCACGCCGTCCGTCATGTACTTGATGAACGTCTTGTCGCTGGTGCAGTCCTCAAAGCGGATGGCGTAGCCAACCTGCAGCAGGGGGACAGCAGCAGCAGGGCGACAGCAGCAGCAGCAGCAGCAGCAGCAGCAGCGGCAGCAGCAGCAGCAGCACCCCATCTGTCATGTACTTGATGAAGGTCTTGTCGCTGGTGCAGTCCTCACAGCGGATGGCGTAGCCCACCTGCAGCAGGGATGGTGAAAAGATCAGGTGGAGGGGGGGTAAGTCAGGCACAGGGCTGGGCGCAGTGGCTGCTCAACGTGGGAGGGCGGGGAGGTGGATGTAACAATGTAACACATCAGGGTGGAGCAGTACGCATTGGCGAGCGGAGATGCAGGAGACGCTGATGTGCTGACCAATTGCGATCTGCAGCGCAGATGGCGAAGGCCCAGCCGTACGCCCGTCGCTGCCTGTGCACACCATGTCACCCGTCTTCTGTGGCACTACACATGCAGAACTATACACATGTTCAGGGTTCTAGGGCTTCGGGTGAAACCTTGGCATGCTGTGCTCACCTCCTGGCCCAGCTCCACTCCCATCTCCTGACGGGGACCAGTAGCACTACACATGCAGAACCACACACATGTTCAGGGTTCTAAGGATTAAGGCACAACCTTAGCATGCTGTGCCTTACCTCCTGGCCCAGCTCCACTCCTATCTCCTCACTCACACGCTTGGCCACACTCATGGCTGCGACACGGCGCGGCTGCAGCAGCAGCAGCAAGCAGTGACCATAGAAGGCGTCGTTAGAGGTCGTGGTGTTCTCGATTGGGAAGGGCAAAGTTGAGCTTTGAAGGGTAGCTGAGCTGCTGTACAATGCAGCTGCACATGCAATGGCATATGATTATAATGGCATGGTGCTGAAGACGCCGTGCTTAGGGCCACTAGACCGCATGTGTGTGCAGCCACCTGCTGTGGCAGCACACAACCAAGCACGCACAGCAACACGAATGTGCACACTGTTCTAAACATGCAGCAGCATCTTCAAGCCACATGCGTTGAGACCCACCGTAGCATCTGCAAGAATCTATCGTACATGTGCCATGTGCCTGCTTGTACAGCAGCCCCAGGGGTCCTACGCCAGGTGTGTGATTGCTATACATACATTCAGAATATTGCATCACAGCAGCATGAATCTCCTTGCACCAATTGAACTGGTGCAGATGAAAAGTTCCTCAGCCACAAAGAAGAAGAGGGGCCACACATCTTCAAACGGAGTCCTGCTCAGGCCACAGCACAGGCTCTGCTGGCCTACCTGCGTGCATCCAATCACTCCCAGTGACGTGTAGCCATCTTCGTGCAGGTACTGCGTCATCTGGGTGGTCTTGCCGCTGCCAGTCTCACCCACAACGATCGTCACAGGGTTCTCCCGAATCACCTGCGAGCATTGGCAGGGCACAGTGCAGGTGATACAGGACCGCCAGCCTGAGCAGAAACAGTATAGAGGTCATGCTGGGTATATAAGAAGAGTGAAGCAGCAGAAGGAGAGAAAACAGCACTGACAGCAGAGCAAAGGGTGCAACAAGAGGCCTCCCTGCAAAAGCGAGTGCAGAGATGAAGACAGACACAGCCACGGGAAAAAGCAAAAGTTGTCGCTGCCCGGGTTTGATCCGGGGTCTCCACGGCCACAACGTGGAATTCTAACCACTAAACTACAGCGACTGCAGTTGCTGGTCGGATCATTCAATTGTTCGCAGCTGATGCACATTCTGCCAGGAAACGGCGCTATCAACGCCATTTCCACAGGTACCCGTTTCGAAGCCGATCAAAAGCATGCCAGGCTGTGTTGCTGCTGGTGGGTGATGTTCTGTGGATTCAGCCCGCCCGCTACACTGCATAAAGTGCAGCTTGCTGTCACTGACACTGTTTACACTAGTCCTTTGTTGCCTTTGTTTAGCATCAACACTGCGTGTGCTGTGACTGACGGCTTTGCCTGCAAGGCCATATGTCAAGTTACACACACAGAGAGACTTTCTGGGGTGAGTCTCCTTGAGTGACAGCCTGTTTTGCTGAGTCATCTGCGACGTTCCAGATTTTCGGGTGTTCGTTGCAACGTAGTTGCCTGTGCACACCGTGTAACCCCTCTTCTCTCTTCGATCAAAAGCATGCAGGGTGGCTAACGCTGACAAAGAGGCTGCGTGGCGCCTGGCTTTGAATGCCTTCCCTACAGCACAGCGCATGCAGCTGGCTACGGGATGTGCAGCTTGTTCAGCGGTTGGGCCAGGTGTGGAACATCATCTCTGGACATGTCCTGTTGCTGTTGCTGTACGTAAAGAGGTGGAAAGTCAGCTGCGTGCATTCAACTTGTTGGCGGCAGGTGCAAGCCTGCCGTGCAGCGCTTTGTGGTTGGCATGTGCCCCTCACCATGACGTGCACCGGCTAATATGGGATATGGTTTGTTTGGCAGCCATACATGCATTTGAGCATGGCCGCAGGGTGGCTTGGGCGGTCTCTCAACAGCTGAATGCGCCTGTGCTGGTAGAACAAGTTGCAGTGCAAGCGGCAGTCGGTAGTTTTTGGGATGCACTTGCAGACTTTGCTGCTACAGCTCGGGTGCCTCGTCGACATAGGATTCAACTGCTCACATGTCAGCCGTTCATAGCTTGGCACACTGTGTTACGTGGCAATGGCTTGTGTGTGGTTCGCAGATGACCGTCTATGTATGCATGTTTTAGGCTTTGTTTTCTTGCTCTACACCTTATCCACCAGTGACGGCCAGTCTATCTTCAGATGGAAGCTGTAGGGTCACTGCAGGTCTGCTGTGAAATGCAGCCGTGTCAAACCCTCAGCAGCTGGTCTTTCCTCTGCCTGCGTCTCCTATCAGCTGCCTTGAGTCAGACCTGCTTTTCCTGAGCTGATGTCCGACGCCCGAGTTCAGCCCGTCACCTGTACTGCAACATGTATAGATTGCTGTCACTGACACTGCTTACACTACTGCTTGCATGATCAGATACTATCTGATACAACATTGCGTGTGATGAGAAAGACTATTTGTGCTTATACAACAAAGGTCATGCCTCTCACACAGGGGCTGTTTTTCTGGGGTTCAGCCTCTTTTTGAGTGACAGTCAGAGCTGAGCTGTTCGCAGCATCCTTTTTCCAGCTGGTGTCCGTTGCGGCGTAGCCGCTTGAACACACCGTAATAATAATCAATCCTTGTAAGCCATACCTTTCGGCATCGGCAACCGCGCCTCACCCACTGGGGAGGCGGAAAGCAGACTGATTATTCTCTCTATTTTCGGTGTAAGGTAGACCACCCAGACCCTTGCACCCCTTACTAGGCAGCATGTGGGAATCACACAATACGGTGGACTGCATACCTAGCAGGGCCGGTGTGTATATAGCCAGCAATCGACGGAGTCCTGCGGAGAGTCGCGAGGACATTAGCAGCATCCTTCCTTCGGCTTTCGCCGACTATATCCCTGAGTCCAGGGACATACTGCTTAGGCTCAGAATCGAACCTGCAACACCGTGTAACCCCTCTTCTTCCTTTGATCAAAAGCATCCTGAAACACACAAATCAAAATAAAACGTAGACAGCAACGTCCTCTGGCATAGCAGCCCTGTCAGACGCGTGTCCAGTGACAAGCAGAATGGCGGCCGCCGCCAGCAGCTGACAGCAGACACCACACTAATGCACGCAGGCTAGCGGCTTGCCGTGTGGCCAGCCGCCGCCGCCGCAAGTTGCAGCATCACCACAGAACACCATCACCACCACGCACCTGCAGCAGCTCATCCCGCACTGTGTAGACCGGCAGCGAGCGCCGCTGCTGTGCGATTGTCTTGGTGCGACTGAACTCGCTGGCTGCTTCGCTCTTCTTGAGGTGGCTTTTGAACTGGCTACCTTTGCGTCCACCAGCTTCATCATCATCGTCAGCATCACCCAACCCAGCTGCAGCCTGCACATGCAGCACCAGCAACACAGCACATGCATCAGCAACAGGGGAAAGCATGGAATTTGCATGCACTGCCTCCTCTGCTGTATTTGCTGCGTCTGCTTCTGCCTCCCCTGTCAGGTCCATGGTCTGGCCCATCTTCGCACCTGAGACAACGCAGCAGCAACCCCAACAGCAGACACCCAGTCCCTCTGTGGCTGCCTCAAGCATGCTAGCACTCACCTTCACCCTTCACCCTTTGCTCTTTTACCGCCTCTATCAACCTCTTCTTTTCCTGTCACATTGTGACCTTGCTCAATTATACGGCTACAACATGCCAACAACAAGCCTCACACCACTCACCGCCTCCTCTGCCCTCTTTGCTGCCTCTGCTTCCTCCTCGCCTGTGAGCCCTGTGATCTGGCCCATCTTGGAGCCAGCCATGTCCCAAAAGCGCAGCCTGCTCTTGTCCTTGTCCTTTTTTTCTCGGACTTCTTTGACCAAGGCGCTGCCATTCCTGCAAAAATAGACAGTGCACACACAGTTAATTGGCGGAAGCCACCGTGGCTTGACATGACGTCAGCAGGTGCCAGGATGTCCCAGAAGCGCAGCCTGCTCTTGTCCTTGTCCTTTTTCTTGAGAACCTCCTTCACCAGGGCGCTGCCATTCCTGCAAGCATACATAAAGCAGGCAGGGCAGAGCAGAGCAGCAGTACACAAGTCAGCAGCTGCCAGCCATGCGCAAAACTGCAGCCTGCTCTTGTGTTCCTTGTCTCGCTAACCAGGGCGCCGCCATTTCTGCAAGCAGACACAGTGCACATACAACAGGTTAGCAGAAGACACGTCAGCAGGTGCCAGCATGTCCCAGAAGCGCAGCCTGCTCTTGTCCTTGTCCTTCTTCTCTCCGACCTCTTTCACCAGGGCGCTGCCGTTCCTGCAAGCATAGACAGTGCACATACAATAGGTTAGCAGAAGACATGTCAGCAGCTGCCAGCCATGCGCAGAAGTGCAGCCTGCTCTTGTCCTTATCCTTCTTTTCTGGGACCCCTTTCACCAGGGCGCTGCCATTCCTGCAAGCATGCACAGTGGACACAGAGAAGATTAGCGAGAGAGGACACGTCAGCAGGTGCCATCACGTCCCAAGAATCCCTCACACGGGCGTCTTTCACCAGGGTTATGTCATTTCTGCAAGCAGATACAGTGCGCACACAGCACAGCAGCAGAAGACACGTCAGCAGGTGCCAGCATGTCCCGAAAGCGCAGCCTGCTCTTGTCCTTGTCCTTTTCTCATATGGACTTCTTTCACCAGGGCACTGCCATTCCTGCAAGCATATTGTATATGGTAGACAGTGCACACACAGTAAATTGACAGAAATCAAGCAAGCATTGACAGTGCACACACAGCACAGTCGCAGAAGTCAAGGCAGCAGGTGCCAGCCGTGCCCAGAAGCGCAGCCTTCTCTTGTCCTTGTCCTTCTTCTCACGGACCCCTTTCATTGAGTAGTTGCCATTCCTGCAAGCATACACAGCGCACACACAGTAGACCTGGAGAAGTCAAGTCAGCAGGTGCCAGCATGTCCCAGCAGCGCAGCCTGCTCTTGTCCTTTTCCTTCTTTTCTTGGACCTCCTTCACCAGGGAGCTGCCATTCCTGCAAGCATAGACAACCAAGTTTGACCATGTCTGGCCAAGTTTGACCAAGTTTGACCGACTCATAACGCACCTTGCGATGACTGCCATGTCGCTGGTGGGGTCCTTGAGGGGCAGCACCACGCCTGCTGCCCTGCCGCTGAGCGCCTTGCCTTCCAGAAAGGGCGGCTTGGTGTCGTGCACCAGCAGCAGCACGCGGTTCTCATCGTCGTCGTCAAAGTCAAGGTTGACCTGCCGGGATCAGCACACATTGTAACGTTGCAGCAGGTCAGCTACAGCATTCGAGACAGACAGCACCCTCAACCTCAGTGTTGTTCTCATCGTCGTCGTCAAAGTCAAGGTTGACCTGCAGGAGGATTTTTTGGCTGGGCCCGTTAGGGTTACCATACGCGGTCGGTTTTGCGGAATCTGAATCGGTACTGCTCGTGTTTTGATCGAACCTGGTCATGCTGCACATACAGAATTAATCAGGTCGGGCCTGTCGAGCAAAGCGCAATCTGAGTTGGCCGCGGCAACGCTGCTGCGGCCAGCACCAGCATACATCTACATCACACAAATCCCACTCTTCCTGTAGAGGCCGAATTTGGCCAAAAAAGTTGGTGGCGCAGAATTGGGTTTTGTCGATTTAAAGGCGCTGGTGCTAGCCAATCATCGAACAAGGCAGGCAGCGCAAAGCTCCGAAGGCGGTTACGTTTTTACGGTTCTTGGAACGACTGTCGCGCTCTCTGCACATGCGAGATTACGCGATTTTTGGGCCCGGCGCCCTCACAGCTACGTGACCATTCACTGCTGCACGACAGCATTGACTCCACGCCGACTGGTGGCGATTTGTTTCTTGTTTATGAGCAATCATGGTTTCGTCACAGGCGCTGCAGAAGAGCTTCCACCTCACACCTCACCGACATGCCTGCTGACAAAGCAGCATCCTTGATCGGCAGCTGCACTGCTGTGCCTTGCCCACTTGCATGCCCCAGCTGAAACGTGTCACACGAGGCTCTTTTTTTGGTTCGTGGCAGCTTCAGGTGCAGCACCTGCTGCCTGGCAGTGTTTGCACGCAATAACTGCAGTCATTACGCAATGGTTGCAGCACAACGCCACGTGCTGCATGCAGCGCTGATGCCTGGCACCCCCAACAGCCTGCGGTGTTGTGGCACAACCCTGTGCACGCCAAACTACCTCTGAGTGTATGATGCACCAATCGCCTTGTACCTGTGTTCCGGTCAAAAACTGTAACTGTTGCCAAGACACTGGCATGTGCTATACATGGGCCCAGCCGTTTGGGCGCTGCCCACTTGTTGCACACATAGGGCGTTGCAGCAGGTCAGCTACGTGATGTGGGATGCAAGCACAGACAGATCCCAACTTCGGTGCTGCTGCTGCGTCGTTGTCAAAGTCAAGGTTGACCTGCAGGGATCAGCACACATTGTAACGTTGCAGCAGGTCAGCTACGATATTTGAGACAGACAGAACCCTCAACCTTAGTGTTGTTCTCATCGTCGTCGTCAAAGTCAAGGTTGACCTGCAGGAAGCATTTTGCATACATCAGGCGTTGCAGCAGGTCAGCCAAGTGATGTGGGATGCAAGCACAGACAGATCCTAACGTCAGTGCTGCTGCTGCGTTGTCATTAAAGTCAAGCTTGACCTGCAGGGATCAGCACATATTGAGCGTTGCAGCAGGTCAGCTGCGCCATTCGAGACCAACAGCACTCTCAACTTGGCTGACCTGCAGGATGAGTATTGCATACATCCGGCATTGCAGCAGGTCAGCCAATTGGCTTGCAAGTGATGCGGGACGCAGGACACACAGAGCCAAACCTCAAAGTCAAGGTTGACATGCGGGGGTCAGCAGGATGAGTTCTGTGAACATCGGGTGCAGCAGGTCAGCTAAGTGATGTGGGACGCAAGACAGACAGAACCCTCAACCTCGATGTCGTTGCAGGATAGTCAGTGTCACGCAAGGCAGATGTGACTAATCAAGCAGATCATGAAATACAGCCCCCCCTGGAGTTTGCTGAAGACGGAGCAGCCAGCTGGCTAGTACAGGAGGAGTCAAACAAGCTGGTCAAGAGGCCGCTGGTGGTTTGAGAGTGGACCTTCTCTTTGGTTGCCCCCTCTTACTAGAACGCCTCATACATTGCAAACACGCTCAATCACACTGAATCTACCACCAGGCAGCATCCGATTACAGCTGGTGTCCGTTGCAGCGTAGCCGCATGGACACACCGTGTACCTCCTCTGCTTCTACCAGCAGGTATGCGCACCTGCCGCAGCTTAACAACTCCGCTGGTGAGCAGCCAGCTGGCTACATCAGGAGAGGAGTCAAACAAGCTGGTCAAGAAGCCGCTGGTGGTGTGGGAGTAGGCCTCCTCTTTGGTTGCCCCCTCTTCCTAGAACATCTATTATATTGCAAACACGCTCAATCACACTGAATCTACCCCAGGCAACATCCAATTACAGCTGCAGCGTAGCCGCATGGACACACCGTGTAACCCCTTTGCTTCTACCACCAGGTACGCGCACCTGACGCAGCTTGACAACTCCGCTGGTGAGCAGCCTGTTGTCCTCCCATGCGTTGAGCGCCTTCTCCAGCTCGTTCGCACGCTTGCTGGCTGCAAGGCTCATCACTCTGCGGCACAACATGCAGCAGCAGCAGCAAAACAGCACAAGAAGTTAGAAGTGGGGCAACGCACTGCTTGCTGGCAGCAAGGCTCATCACTCTGCGGCACAACATGCAGCAGCAGTAGAACAGACAAAGCAGTCAGAAGTGGCCACTTCCACTGCACTTCTTGTGTGCTTCAAGTGACAAGTTACGTGGCCAGCTTGCATACCACCCAGCCATATGGCTGCCCTGAGAGCAGCAACCGCACAGACACCCCCACCCACCATACATGCACTCCAGCACACAGCAGTACTGCTACTCCACATGCTGTAACCCAGAGTCACTCACGTGCCATCGCGGCGCTTCATACGCTGCGTCATCTCTGTCTCGCGCTTCTTGAAGAGAGCATCGTCTCCAACGAAGGGGTTGTGCGCTGCTGCTGCTGCATTGGCACCTCCAAACTCCTCTGCATCGTACCAGTCGCGCTCCATCTGAATCTCCTCCAGCTCAGCCTCACGCCTGTGTTACATAACATGTTACAAAACATGTTAGTAGCAGGGTTGTCAGGAGCAATGCAAGTGGAGATGAGTTGTGCTGACTGCGACTTGAATGCTGCAACACCTGCCTAAATGCGGCAAAGGCGGAGGCTGCTGAACATTGACTGCTAGGAGGCTACAACTGCACTGCTGCCACAACGTATCGTAACTGCCGCAGTAACTCCTTCCACAATAATCAGACCGATCGCTAGCTGGTGCCTTCTGGTGCTTTCTACGTCTTCAAGTCTACAACCAGCAACCCATCAAAGTGGGTCAAGCCCGCCGTGCGTGCATCGCAGCCTTGCATGCATGTGCAGCCGTGCATGCAGGGGTAGGGTGTCACTGCATGTTTTCCTGCTAGACTGCTGCTACATTTTCACAGCAACTCCTTCCACAAAACTTCCTTGTACAAAGCTTCACAGAACCCGGGGGAAACACTCACTTGAGGGCCTCATCAAATCCAGCGGTGCCATCATCGCCACCTTCACCCAGCACAGGTGACTCAGCTCCCTCCTCTCCACCCCCATCCCCAGCACCAGCCTTCTTCTGCCTGGCCCAACTTGTACTTTTCCACGTGGGCGTCAATGCAGGGCTCTGCTCAACCTCAAACCGCACCCGGCCAACAGACGCAGCACCACCGGCAGTACCACTGGCCCCTGTGGCCCCCCCAGTACCTGCTCTGATGCTGCTGCCTGGCCTCGCTGCTGTTGGTAGATCCACACCTGACGCACCGCCACCCCAACCACCCCCGGCATTCGATGCGTTGCTGCTGCGACCGCCAGTACCACCCCTGCTGCTGCTGCTGCCAATGCGGGTGTTGAGCCCCGCAGAACCCTCGGGTTCCCACGGGGACGGTGCAGCAGAAGCGCGCGGGTCACGCAGTGGGGTTTCACCAGCGCCAGAACCCTGGCGTCCACTGCCACCTGGCCGGGCAGGTGTCATATCCCATTCAGATTCGTCAACGCGGCGCAGCGGTGTCGCGGTCTCCCACGCGCTACCCCGGTGCCTGCTGCTGCTGCCGCCGCCACCATCACGCTGCTGCTGCTGCTGCTGCTCCCTGCTGCTGCTGTGGGGCCTGCTGCTTCCTCCGTCTCTGCTATCGTATCGATCCGAGCCACCACCCCGCCCCCTGTCTCTATCTGACCCTGACCTATCCCTGTCACGTTCGCGCTCCCTGTCTCTGCTGCTGCTGCCGCCGCTTCTGCGTCTATCCCCGTCGTACCTGCTGCCGCTGCCGCCGCTGCCACTCTCATACCTGCTGCTGCCGCCCCGGCCCCTATCTCTGTCCCTATCTCTATCCCTATCGCGCTCTCCTTCGCGTTCGCGTCCAGCACTCGTGCTTGCAAACACACCGCTGCGTTCGCGCTCCTTCTGCCGCTGCTTTGCTGCATCTAAGCTCTCCCGAGCTTCAGATGTGACACCACCCGGGTGAGATGGCGTGTCTAGCCGCTGCCCACGGAAGCGCCGCTGCTGCTGCTGCTGCTGGCTGCCGCTGCTGCCGCCTGCTGCAGTTGCTGTGCTGGCAGCAGCAGTGCTGCTGTTGTCTGGTTCATCCTCTGCCTGTTCAAAGGCAAGTTTTGGCCGCTTAGCTGCGGGGTCGGAAAAGCACGCAGGTGAATAAAGAGCAGGTGGTCAGGCAGCTGCATGCTCTGCACTTGTGAAATGCTGCATGCTCGACGGAAGAGCTGCGCTGCAGGCACAGCACTTTACAGCGGCAACCGTGCTAGCATTACTTGGCTGCACTTTCCGCACATGTCTCGTGCGTGCGTTTGCATCATCCGGCTCATGCAGACTGCACACCAGCACCTGCTGTTCATTACATAGAAAGCATTACATGTTGGGTGCTACTACGCTTGTGGTGTAACTACATCCCCAGCCTGCCTACCGCAGCTGCTGACAGGCCAGCACCTTATGCATACGCTGCCATGCAGCTGCTGCATGACCAGCCTGCTGCTGTGCGCAGCGTCCTGCTGGGCCACTGGCTACTGGCATGCATACAGCAAGCAGATAGCAAGCACATAGTGATCAACTGCTGACAGATGTGCTCCTTTGACTGCATATGTAAGTGTAAGCAGCTGCGGCTGTACCTTCCGGCTCTCCCCGCTCAGCTCGCTTCTGCCTTGCCAGCGCATCCAGTCCTGCAAGCAGAACAAACATAGCTCAGCTGCTCACTGCTGCCTGATGCACGCTCGGGCTTTGAATTTAGGCAAGCTTGAAACATGCAGCACTTAGCAGCAATGTAGCAACAGCGGCGGGAGCACCAGCAGCAGCGGGCAGCTGCATGCTTACCAAGAAGGCTGGTCTTGGGTGCTGGCACTTTGAACATGGGCCGCTCCCCGGCCTCACGCCTGATCAAGCCACCCTTTTCTTCATCCGGCTGCTCCATAGCCTTCGCTTTGCTTGCTGTTCAGCCTGTCATGGGCAAGGCACTGCACTTCTGTGTGTTTGCAGCACAGCAGTTGTTACTGTTTCGTTGTGGGGTGTCAGAGCAGCCTTACAACAACTAGCATGTCAAGTAGTATCCAAACTATGCATGTATGCAGTTTCCAGCTACGCAAGGGTTGTGGTGTGAGCTTCAGACGAGTACATCACATGTTACAAGCGGGCAGGAAGCCCTGGTCGGTGAGATCGCTCCTACAGCCGTCGATCTTAATTTTGGTAACCTTATTTGGCTGCAAACCACGGATAATCACGTTCTACCTTATCACCACGGCCCTAGCTGCTACGCGCGTCACTAGTTGCAAGGTGCCAGTGTGTGCAAACAACGTAAACATGCTTTTGAGCAGCAGATTGCCTGTTGCAGGGCACCTGCAGGCATCCAGGCAACAGCACGCAGCAACTCTGACAGCAGGGGTAGCACCACCACAAGCAGCACGCAGCAGGCACATTCAGCAGCACGCTCCGCAGCAACGGCAGCGGATCGTAGCACATGGTCTTCTAGGGACTCTGTTTGGCGGGTAAGCAAGCAGGCATTTAGGAGCTGATGCGTTGACATGTGGCAGTAACCACTGCAGCAGCTGACCATGCTGCTGCACCATGACATGCAGGGCACAGCAGAAAGCAGAGCAGAAGAAACACCTAGAGGACGACTTAGGGGAAGAGCAGGTGATCTAATCAATCTAGTTTCTGGTCTGCACTATCGTACACGCTGTAAATGAACGGCTGTCCTTTAGCAGTGTTATGCTTGGACTAGCAAGACCTGCTGGCAGCGTTGATTGGCTGCTGTTGCTGTCATCCAGCATACATAGCAGCTGATACCATTATTCCTTTGTTGCTCCTGGAAACCGCAGTGTACATGCGCTACAGCTATCAGCTTGGCTCCTGCAAGCAAGCTGTCATCTTGTCGTGTCACAACCCTGTAGCCAGACTGGTGCACTTGCACAACAGAGTACACAGCAAGCTGACTGTGCCATGTGTCAACACACACCGCTTCTGTGAGTCTAAAGCTGCTGCTGTTGTTGTGTCTGCAGGACGAGATAGTGCTAGTGACTTCAGAGCGGGCAGATGGCTCTTCAGCCCGCATAGTATACAGGAACGACACAGTAGTAAATGCAGCAGAGCTGGAACAGCTCTGCGAAAAGGTGCGTGGCTGGTTGACAGTTGCGCTGCAACAGCAGCAACAGCGGCAACAGCGGCAGCAGCAGGGCTGGCAGCACATGGAGCAGAGCACGCAGCGACAATTATGTGTGGGTGCAGTTGGTGGCGGTCCAGAACGTCACTGCCAGCAGCAGCCGAGTACGCTGCATGCGCAGTACCCACCGCAAGCTCGGCTAGTGCAACAACATAATCAGCAGCTGCAGCGCGCAAGCAGTCGCTTTTCTTATCTTCAGTGTGTTCAGCAGGGAAACCTGGCTCTCGTCAGCTGCGCATTACAGGCGGCTGCTTGCGGCTATAGCAACTGGCATGTTTGCATTTGGTGAAATGCTGTCTGCTAGCTGTCATGACACGTGCGAGTCTGGCCGCTGCCCCTGCTGCTGCTGCCCTGCAGGTGGGCTGGCCAGCGCGGCCAGTCAAGAAAGTAGAGGCAGCGCTGCGCAACAGCTACCTGGTATCAACGCTGCACTTGCAGCTCAGCAAAGCAGGCAGCAGCAACGGCAGCAGCAATGGCAGCAGCAGCAGCAGTGAAGAGCTGATAGGGCTTGCGCGGGCAACCTCAGACCATGCATTCAACGCGACGATCTGGGATGTGCTGGTAGATCCAGATTACCAAGGGCAGGGCCTAGGCAAGGCACTTGTGGAGCATATGGTGCGCACACTGCTGCGCAGGGACATAACAAACATAACGTTATTTGCGGACGCAAAGGTGGTTGAGTTTTATAAGCAGCTAGGGTTTGATGCTGATCCTGAGGGCATCAAGGGTATGTTCTGGTACCCACGTTACTAGCGTGGCATGTTGTGTTGAGGAAGAGATGAAATGGGACGTGGTGGGGGCTGGTGTTGGGTACCTTGAGTGCTGTGTCATAATCATCAAATTGAGTGTTCTGTGTCCCCTTGTTGCTTGATGCGCTCCTAAACTAACAGGGTTGGTTCTGGTCAGCGCTTTGCACCAGTTGCTGTAAAGCGGCTGGTGTCATGTTGTGAGTTAGCGGCTGGAGTAGAGAGTGTTGTGACGAACGTCACCCCGGGCAACTGTTCACTCAGTGTTTGAAACACTGATTGGCAACTTGCCACTTGATCCAGTGGAGTGCTGCGCAGCCAACACCTCTGAGGCGAGGCGTTGTTGGCACAACGTGGTTCGCGGTGTGCATACACTTCGCAAGCCTGAGTTGCTGGACGTTGTTGAGTTTTGGGCTGTGGAACACTCAGTCACCGGGTGGTCCGACCATGGTGGTTTGCAGCAGCACAGTATGGCTGTTTCAAACAGCCGCCGGGCGGCCAGACCTTTTAGGTCGTTGGGTTAGTCATTGGGCTGGCAACCTGGCCAGGCTGGCCAGGCCCATCTGGCAGCATCATCAAGAGTCAGCCTGATGGCGGCGATCTGATTGCAGAGGCTGCTGGTCCTGTAATTGCATCATCATCATCATGTTACCCATTAAGCCATAGCATCAACGCCATCGGCCCCGCGCCCCTCAGGAGCGGAAGAAAGAGGGAGCACTGCTCCATTGTGTTTGCAATTATTACGCACATCCCAAGCTTGGACAAGATAATTGGTACGTTCTAGATACTGGCACACCCCAAATATCATCAGAAACAAAACGCAACAACTTAGTGGATGCATCAGTCAACGACAACACATTGCGCAATTTTTCAGCGCCGCCAGCAACATCACGCAAAACAGACCGAATTTCATCAAGCATAGTATCCCTCTGAGCAGAAGTAGCGGGACAATCAAACATCAGATGTGACAAAGACTCAACACCCCGACCACAAGCAGGACATGCTGTGTTAGAATCAGCTCTGCTGCCACCATAACGACTGGTACGCTCATGCACGCAAAGACAGCCCATTCGAACACGCATCAGCAACACAATACCACGCGTTGGCGCACCAGAACACAAAAAGGCCTAGCCCTTTTAAAACGCATGGTATCAGCATGTGTAGGGTGCACATGCGTGATGTAACGGCTCAAAGTAGAGTGCTGCAGTGATTCACAAACAATTCTGTCTGCTTGCAGCTTCCTGACCTGACGGTTGATGTGATTCTTGCACGCATTAGCTCGATCAGCCGCCGCCTCAACATCCACACCATACTTGCAAAGCAAACTCTGCACATACTTATGCCAAGGTGTCACCGCAACAGCACCACTAGGGCGCTTCCACTCAGCTGAAAACACCTGATGTGGCAACCGACAGTTCTGCATACGCTGAACCCTAAAGTAATACTCCATCGCCCTCTGATGAAGCCACATGTGCAATGGCTTCACACCCCATTCAGCCAGAACAAGTGAAGTGCAAGGGCGCTCCTTGCCACAACGCATTGAGCACTTGATGATGTCAGTCTGCACTTTGTCAATCTGTTGCAGTTGCCTTGCAGTTGACGGAAACCAGACCTCACTGCCATATTCAACAATCGGGCGAACGCATGTAAGCAGAATGATACGCTTTACTTCCACGCTGATGAGCCGGCTCTTCCAAACTGGCATGAGCCCACCCTTCACACGATGCACTTTTGCCAACATCTTCTCAAAGTGCGTATTCCAGTTGCAGGCATTGTTGAACCACAGGCCAAGGTAGCAGTACTCTGATACAACAGGCACAGGCACACCATTCCAAACGATGCCAGAATCAGCCAACTGGCTGGGCTGTCTAGCTGGTGAGACATGCATGACAGCAGACTTCAAGCTATTCAGCTTGAACCGCCACTTACAACTGTATTCATAAACTGTTGCAGCCACAGCCTGAACCTCAGCCAGAGATCCGCACACAGCAACAAAGTCATCAGCCTGCATGGCTGCCACAACCTGACCAGCAGGTTCGTCACAAGGGCCCATAAGGGTGATTCCAGGGTGCTTTGCATGCACCTCATGCAGCAGATCATCAATGAAGTACAGGTACAGTGTGGGGAAATAACATCGCCCTCATGCAAACCAAGGTCACATGTGAAGCTCTCAGTGACATGACCTTCGTGAGACACCACACGGCGTGCACCCTGATACAAGTTGTAGAGTACACGGAACATCTTTCCACGCACACCCTTGTCCCACAGCTTTTGAAAGAGCCCATCAAGCCACACTGTTGGGAAAGCCTTATAGGTGTCAACAAACAGCACATAAGAATCCTTCCCCTCAGCTTTCCTCCCACCCAACACCTCACTGAGCACACTCTGGTGGTCAGCACAGCTGCGCTTGGGACGAAAGCCGTTCTGGCTCTCGTGCAGCAGCGGCGTTCCTGCTGCTGTAGCAGCAGTTACACGCTGCTGCTGCTGCTGCTGACGTGCCTGCTGCTGCTGCTGTTGCGCCTGCTGTTGCTGCTGCTGCTGCTGCCGTTGCTGTGTCGTGCCCTCCGCCACTGACTTGCCTTCTGCAAACTTGATGAGGCGCTGGTTGAGAACGCTGGTGTAAAATTTGTAAAGCACGCTAAGCAGGGTGATACCACGGTAGTTGGTGGGGTCTGTCAGGTCACCCTTCTTGGGCATGTTCACAACTGTACCTGGCACCTGGTGCACCTGCTCAAGCTGCCACATCAGATTGCAGTACTGCAGTAACATATCTGCGGCCGTGCTGCCTCCATACTTGAGTAGCTCATTGACAATGCCCTCCTCAGCCGGGTTGCCGGCCTTGCCAGTGCGCAGCCTCTGCAGGCAGTCGGAAACTTCGGCGGCAGTGATGGGCAGGTCCAGCGGGGTGGCAGGGGAGTTAGCAGAGTCTTGCAAATACTGTTGCACATTGGCTGCAACACAAGACATGTGTGCAGCGTCAAACTGGGGGTTGGAGGAAGCAAATGCTGCATGGCTGCCAACGCGCTCATAATGACACTTGAAAGCATCAGCTTTCTCAGCTGGGGTAGATGCCACATGCCCAGATGGATGCTGCATGACGCTGTAAACTGCCTCGCTGACATGCTTAGGGCACAGACGACGCACAAGCTGCCACATGTCTTTCTCTCCAAGCAGGCTGTCATCATTCATGCGATTTGTGTATGCAGAAGTAATGGCATGCTGGCACTGCTCTTTTGTACTGCTTCTCTGCTGCTTTGACCAGCTGTGTAGTAGCCTTCTGCTGCTGTTTGTAAGTAGCCCAATCTGCTACAAGCCCTGAGTTCTTGTAGCGCAGGTAAGCCTGCTTCCTGTCCTCCACAGCATCTGTGAGCTCCTGAGTCCACCATGGGAAGGACTTGCCAACCCAAACCCTCTTGTAGCCAAAACTGGCGTTGACAGCATGACAAAGTGCTGCTAGCATCTGCTCGTGCGCTTGCTGCACTGCACTAGTTGCTGTAGTTGAGCCTGCAGAAGCCTGCTGCTGCAAAGTGGTGACCGTGGCTGTGTAGGCTGCACCAAGCTGCGACAGAGCATCCTGATATGCCTCAAGTTCCGCTGACTGCTCCCCATTCTGCAGCCTGAAATCCTTGGGCTGTGCGTTGAGGCGCAGCACAACCTGTTTTGCAGGGCGGCGTACCACAGGCCTGACAATGCGGGCAGACACAGGCAGGTGGTCAGTAGCACCCACAGTATGCGGCCCAACTGTGGCTGTTGGCCTGGCAGCAGCTTGGCAGGGCATGGCAATGTCAGCAGAGGCAAGGATGTAGTCAATCAAAGAGCCTCGCCTGGTGCCGCCGTGCGACCTGTCACAAGTGATGTGCTGGTGAGGGGAGGTGGGGGCTGTGCGGGCATTAAGTGAGTAGAGGTTGACAGTGTTGAGCAATGAGAGGAGCAGGCGGCCGTTGTCATTGACGGTGCTCTCACCATGCATACCAATACGCTCTGCTGGGCCAGATGCCCGTCCAACCCGTGCATTAAAGTCACCCATCACCAACACAGATCCCCTGCTAGACAGGTACTCCAGGTCCTCCTGCAGCGCTGAGTAAGCAGCACTCCTCACTGATGCAGACTTGCCCATATCAGGCATGTAAACCACCCCAATGAAGAGCTTGCGTGCACCCCCTTGCCCTGGCATCACAAGCCACAGCGCTTCGTCGTATTGCTGGTCAGTAAAGTCATACACTTTCACCGCGTTTGCAACAGAGGCATGCACAGCAACTGCAACACCCCCAGAAGCACGCTCCCCTGCCCGCACAACCCTGGGCTTACTAATGTATGTGTATCCAGGGATGTGATCTGCAGGCAGCTGCTTTCCCTGCGCCTCCTTGGTCTCCACGAAGCCCATGATGTCACAGCGGGGTTCCTTAAGCAGGTGGTGAATTTCAACCAACTTCAACCCAGACTTTGGCATGTTATTTACATTAAGCACGCCACAGAGCAATCCACTGTCACCCGGCTGCACAGGTGCCCTGCTGGGGCGGTGGCGGCGCTGCTGGGATGCCCTGCTGCTGCGCTGGCTGTGCCTGCGACCGTGCTGCTGGCCTGCACCCCCGGCAGCAGGCGCTGCTGGCTGTGTGCCCCTGGGCAGCTGCTCCTCGTCATCTGACGCAGGAACAAGCTCCTCCTCCTCCTCCTCTGACGCAGGGACAAGCTCTTCATCCTCATCATCTGTGGACAGCTCAGCATCAGGCTCAAGAGCAGCATAACGGTTAGACAGCACTAGGCCGGCGCACTGCTGCTCGCGCCGGCCAACCTGGGAGAGGCCTGCATATGCCCCACGTGCGCTGAGAATAACCATGCCGTTGAAAGTGAACACAGCGCGCCAGTGCAGCACACATTGAAGCTGCTGCTTCAGCATAACTACCATGCAGGCTGTCAGCTGGCGCACTGCAGACGATGGCAGAGTGAACACAACAGCTGTCTCTCCTGCCCAAAATGCTCTGCCAATGAGCAAGTCACGTGGTGCATTTTCTGCTGACATCTGCGCAATTGCACTCATGCCTGCCGCCCGCACCTGGTTGATGGTGGTAGCTGTCCTGCGCGGGCCAAACAGCTTCACCTGGTAACCCCAACTGTTCTCATCCCTGGTTTGGCGAGTCTGGGCGCGGCTAGACCCAGGACTCGGTCGGCTGGACGGCTCAGCCTCAATTGCAGCAGGGGCACCAGGTGTTGCAGCAGCAACAACACGAGCAGCGGCAGGGGGAGCAGCAGCTGCAGCAGGGTTTGCGGGGTTAGTAGAAAGCGCGGCAACGCGGGTCGTACGGTTCGCGGTCAAGGGTGTGTCCACAGATCTACCTGCGGCGGCAGCATATGTTTCAGTGAACACTTTATGCCATGCGCCCTGCAGCCACACATGTGTGTTAGGATCAGGGCATACAGGGGCAGATGACGGGCCTGAGCCAAAGCGAGGGTCAGTGATTGGATGGCCTGCGACATTAATCACCACATAATGCCTGGACAGGCGAGCCACAGGACCACAGGGGCCAGGAGCTGGCCGCTGGCCTGCAGGGGCCCCCGTGGCCCTGCTGGCCTGCACTGCCAGGCTTTGTTCCTGAGACGTCCTGTGGTCCTGTGTCATATTTAGCAAAAGCTTGTGAAGCAGGGGCGGCAGGATGGGGGGCAGGCACAAACCACACAAACAGCAAGAACACTGGCAACCGCAACAACAGTCACAAATGTAGCAGCAGCCACATCACACCACATTGCACACAACAAGACACCTGCCACAGGATCGGCCACACGGCTGGTAGGTGTAATGATATGCTGCGTGTGATATACTGGTGCTGTTGCTCGCAGATGCAAATGTTGCTGACAGTTGCTGCTGTGCTGCTCATGCATATGCAGGCATGCTGTTCTACTGCTGCTGCTGCTGCAGAACTGGTAGGTACTGGAAGACAGGCGATCTGCAAAGGCACGCTGCATGCATTGCATCACGTTCAGTGCAATGTGACCCCACTTGGAGTTCCCGGTGACAGTAGCTCGCCAGGCAATCCGTCGGTCTGCTCCCAGCAGTGACCGTTGTAGTGGGCGTGCTCCCCCTAGCACGTTGACACCCTTGCAGCCATTGCCAATGCCAATCACATGTTCCAGTGGAACATTCTGCTTATATTGGAGTCCAAGCAGCATAGCATCGCCTCAAGCGTGGCGTCGGATTCAGTGTAGTTGATGTAGTGCCTGCTGCCCTGTGCCCAAAGTCCACTGATCGCTCCCTGCACGCCACCCTACTTCACAAGCATCATGCAGAAAACGGTTTAAAGAGAGTAGCGCGCCCGTAGGCGCGCCTTGGGAGCAAAAAATTCGAACTGACACTTCGAACGCAAAGGCAGGCGCTGAGCGCTGGTCACCGTCTGCAGCATCCGGTGTCGCTTGAAATGGTTGTTGTGATGGTTGAAGATGTAGATTTGGCTATTTGACGCGCACTGGCCTCCAAGGTCGCCACCCCCGCAAAGTGATTGATTGATTGATTGATTGATTGATTGATTGATTGATTGATTGATTGATTGAAAATTGATTGATTGATTGAGAATTGATTGATTGCTGTGTGATTGATTGATTCCTCCTGTAATTGCCAAACGATGCCAGCCTGTAGAGTCAACCTGCGCCTTCAAACACAACACAACACTACCAGCCGCAGCGTTGATGCTATGGCTTGATTTGGTGGTATGATGATGATGATGATGAACACTACCAGCCGCGGTTGTAAACTTAAATACCATCACAATATGGTTTCGTGTTGGCAGGCAACTATGTCTGCCACCTGACAGCTGGACAGCATGTATCGTCTGTGCTCTTTCCAATTGCATGCTGGTTAACTCGGCATCCACAACGCAACTCAGCATCAACCTTTCGTCATCAGTCAGCCGCATGTCATGCAGCTGCTGCCCGCAGTCGCTTGCACACTGCCTTGAGTCCTGCAGGCACCCCCCAGTGCTCCGACTGGCACTCCCTGCTGCAGTAGCGCGCCACCTTGCAGCCGCTGCACCTGCTGCTCTTGCCTAACACCAGCTCCTGCTCACTCAGGCCGTACAGGTTCCTGCAGCCAGGGTTGTTGCAGCAGTGCGGCTGCGGCAGCTGACTCATCACAACTAAAGCCAGCTGCTACAACCGCTTAACTAGCCGAAGCGCAATGCGCGGCTTCTTGTCTTGCTGTTTCTCACGCTGCTGCTGCTGCTGCTGCTGCTGTAGCTCCTCTCGTTGCTGCTGCTCCTGCTGCTCCTGCTCGCTCTCTTGGCTCTGCAGCCAGACATGGTACTGCTCCCACCGGATGCGCTGCTGCCTGCCTGCCACGTAGCGGCACTGCCGCAGCAGCCAGGCAAGCAGCTGAGGAGGGACGGGAGACAGCGCACCCTCTGGCTCCGCTGCTGCTGCTGCTGCTGGTGTTTGTTCTGCTGCACGTCCTCCTGAACCTGCTGCTGCTGCTGCTGATGATGATGATGCACCTTCTGCTGCCGGATCTCCAGGCTCTGCTGCTGCTGCTGCTGCTGCTGACGCATCTGCTGCTGTGAAGCCATCAACAGCGTGTCCAGACAGCTTCTGCAGTGAACGCTGCAGCCACTGTGCAGCAACAGTCACGCAATGCAGCGGCTTTACAGTGCACCCGGGCCCAAGCCACATCACTGCCTGAAAAAACAGCACCTCTGCTTCTCCAGCCGCTGCAGGCTGCTCTGCTGACAGTGCTGCCTCCGTTGCCTGTGCAAGCAGCATCAAGCTGTGAGATACTAGCAGCAGCTGCAGCACACCCAACTCGCCGGTTGCTGCTGCTGCTGCAATGCTGCTGCTACTGCTGCAGGGTGCCACTTCAGCTCCTGTTGTGTCGCTGTCTGCAGCGCCAGTTGAGCTGCCTGCAACTGCTGCTGCTGCAGCTGCAGCAGCTGCTGTAACATCTGCTGTGTTGCTGCCGTTAACAAGGGTGGAGCTGTTCACATCAAAGAACATGTCAGCTGCTGCTGCGGTTGGCACCTGGCAGATGCACTGGAGTACTGCACACGGCATGTAACATGCTTCGCATATGCTGTCAGCCTCATTTGGCTGAATTGCGTAAGTCACCGCCTTGAATGCAGTGATCAGCAGGCCGAATGCAGCCGGCCAATGCTCTGCTGCTGCTCCCACTCCTGTCTCATCATCATCATCATGTTACCCATTAAGCCATAGCATCAACGCCATCGGCCCCGCGCCCCACTCCTGTCTGTGTTGTCGCTGCTGCTGCTGCTGCTGCTAGACTTGCTGGCTCTGCTGCTACTGCTGCTGCATCTGCTGCAACTCCTATTTGCTGCTGGCTGCTGCCTGCACCAGCGAAGCAACCAGCTGCCAGCTTGGCTGACTCAGACACTAGCGTGCTCTCTCTGAAATGCAACCCTTGCTTTTCAATCAACCCTAGGGCAGCATCTCCAGCAGCTGCTGCTTGAGCTGCTGCTGCAATGCTGCGGCGTGTTAACAGTGTTGAAATGCGAGCCACAGCTTGCAGAGCACGGCAGGTAGCTCCTGGCTGCTGAGCAAGAACTTGACTCAGCATCGGTCTGTATGCCGCTGCTTGCACTACAGGGCGGCAAGCCACGTCAGCTGCAGAAGAACAATGAACGTCAAGGTGGACAGTTTCAGACAGGACAACTTCTAGCAGGGGGCGCATGTGACCACTTCTAAGAGGGGGCGCATGTGACAACTCCTAGGAAGGGGCGCATGTGACAACTTCTAGGAGGGGCGCATGTGACAACTTCTAGGAGGGGCACATGTGACAACTTCTAGCAGGGGGCGCATGTGACCACTTCTAGGAGGGGGCGCATGTGACACTTACAGTAGGGAAGGCATGTGACACTTACAGTAGGGAAGGCATGTGACAGCTTCTAGGGGTGTCATACACTGGAACTAACCTACGCACTTCAGGTGCTGCATGACCACGCAATAATCCTTCCAGGCAGCTGTCTTCAACCCCTCTGGTGTGACGGCTGCAGCCACCTGCACTGCTGCGGTACTACTGCTGCTGCTGCTGTTGCTGCTGCCAGTCTTGCTGAAGGACCTGTCTAGACACGCAGGCACCTGATGCAGCACCGTGCTGAACAGCTGCAGCAACACTTCTGGATGCCCCACCAACCATACTGAGCAATACTGCAGGAAACGTGCCACCTGGACTGTGATATGTGCAACTACAGCTGGCTCTGCTTGCAGCAGCTGCTGCAGCTCAAGCAGCACCAGCAGGGCAGCAGTACTGGCGGCTCAAACGGCTGTTGCTGTCATCACTGCTGTCGTTGCTGTTGCTGCCCCAGCTTGCAGCTAGCTGTTCTGCCACAACGCGTAGCTGCCGCTGCTGCTGCTGCTGCTGTGACGACACTGCTTGTCCTGTGCGCTGCTGCTGCTCCTTGCTATGATGCTGCTCCTGCTGCTCTGCAATCCAGTCCTGATGACAGCTGGCTACATGAGTGAATCCAGCACACAACTGGACAGCTTCTATCGCCAATGCCTTTGCTGGGGTGTTGCGGCCCCTCTGCATTGCCCGCTGCTGCTGCTGCTGCCGCTGCTCATCCTCAGCCGGCATGCCCAAACTTGCAAACAGCTGCTGGTGCCAGGCTGGAATGCTCGCTGCCTGCCGTTCCTGCCGTCGTGCACCACTGCTGCTGCTGCTCTCAGCATGCAGGCGTTCAGCGACACATGCCAAGTGAGCCAGCTGCAGCTGCTGCACGTCGTTGCTGGCCCACGCAAGAGCCAGCGGTGGCAGATCTTCGCCTGGCTGTCTGTTGCTCAGCTGCTGTTGCCAGCCCGCAGCCACGTGTCGTGATTGCATAATGTGGTGCGCGGCAGTTACTGCTAGGTCAATCGCCGCTTCTCTCAACATTGCGCACCTTAAGAGGCTGCTGCTGCCACTGCTGCTGCTGCTGCTGGGTGATGTCAGCGCTGCTGTAGCTGCATCAGGGCATGTGCGCAGCACAGCACGTGGAAGTGCCGCGCCAGCCATGAGGATGCGGAACGACTGACTGTCATGCGGCAGGTACTGCATGAGCTGGACCCACAGCCATAGCAGGCAGTACGGGAGGTGGAAGGCTTGATCGTAGTGCTGCCCTGTCTCTGCTGCTGCTGCTGCAGCACCTGGCTCCACAGCTGCAGCTGACAAAGCTTTGTCTGGCTGCATCTGTGAAACCTGCTGCTGCTGCTGCTGCTGGCTGGTGGCGTTGCTGACTGAGCTAGCTGCAGAGTACTGCTGCAGGTCTGCGGCTAACCTGCCAGCCACGGCTGCCAGCAGTTGTGCCAAGCCTGCGTAGTCGTGGTGCAGCAACACGCAAACAGCAGACGCATTGTTGCATAGAGCGGCTTGAACACAGCATGCCTGGTTCACTGTGGCCACAAAACATCGCAAGAAGAGTCCAATTCTACCATGCAGAGGCAGCAGCGTGAGGTTGAAGCAGTTGACCTGTGCAACTAGTTAAAACCTCAGGTTCCAGGCTGGAAGTGTAACCACAGCGTTATTCCACGGACAAGCTGACTCATGTGCTGCAGGGTATTGCTAGCAGCCGCATCACTGTGCCCACACCTGCTTCAGCAACCATGCGCTCCAGGCTGCCTGTTTGAGCTGCGAGTTCTGAATCAGATGCCACTCCCACCCATCCATACAGGATGAGTGCAAAGCCGTTCAGAGCACTGCATACCAGACAGCAACCACAATGTCGGTGTGCTGAGCCATGCCACATGCTACCTCATAGCGAGTGGCAGTGTTGGCTGGCAGTTCATGCAGTGAGATGTGCATTTGTGTCGACAGCGTCGGGCCCTGCAGGTCCTGCAGAACGTTGCAGGCTATCTCAAGCAGCAGCAGTGCAGGGCAGTGATGCGCCATGCAGCATGCTCAAACCTTACTCTGTGACAGCCTCCAGGGATGCAGCATCCAGAACCTGCTGCTGTATGCTGCTCAAGACTTTGCTCACTGCGGGCTGCAGCGCACACAGATGAGGCAGGAAGCACGCCCGCTGTTCAGGCGGTTGCACCGTGCAACAAGGCTTTGTTGCAGGACAGTAGGCTGGCGCTCAATACATATGGCGTGTACGTACATGAAGTGTGCTTGTTTGCTCTGTAGCATGATGCTGTACGCGCGTAGGGGTGCACAGCAGCAGCGCGGTTGCTTGCAGGAACAGCTGCAACTGTCACAGTGTGATGTTGTGCACAAATTCCCCGCTGCGCAACACCGCCAATAAGCAATTATGCCTAGGCACTAAAACCATATATAGAGAAACATTTTTTTTTCTTTTTTTCTTTTTTTGGTGATAGTGGTGCACAGCTCACCAGCATGCGTTGGAAGAGCAGGCCATTCTTCACGGCAACAATGAGGATACTTTTGTGGCAAGATCAAACCGTCTCAAGGCGCTTCTGTAGTGATGTAAAGAACCGCCTGTCAAGGAGTGTTATGTAATGTCACCCGGGATTCGGTCACCCATTTCCCAGCACGGTGCGGGCGGCCATCTGAGTGTACAACGTCTGATTGTACAACACAACGCACCGTGTGGTTTTTTTGCAGTCAAATTGTGCTCGGCAAGTGCTTTCTGGCTGTGAGTGATTCAAAAGCTGGTGACCAGCCTTTAGGATGGCAGAACGCGTCGAATAGGGTCGATCCTACGAAGCCATGAATGTTGCGTTAACGACATGTATCATCGGTGGTAATCAGGACGCCCTTGAGACGCATGCCGTAATGTTGGCATGGATGACCGCTGCAAGAAGCCCAACCAGCTCAAGAAGCCACCGTTCAAAAGAAATAGCAGCAAAGTTTACAACTCGTCATACAAGCGCCTGCAGCAGCAGCTTGCGGTGCTGCTGGGAGAGGCCGAAGAGGCAGAGAAGGAACTCGCGAGGCACACAGAACGCCAGAGGTGCCTGCTGGACCTTGTGTTGCACCAAGAGCTTGTGATTGAGCTGCTCCATGGCGACTTCACGTCAGTTGTGGCAGTGCAAGCAGGACAGGACAGCAGCCTGAGCAGGGCATGGGCTGCAGCAGAAGCAGCAACAGCACCAGCGCTCACTGTCCTGCAGGGCTGCAACCACGTGGAGAAATGTACAGCAGGCTCGGCCATGCAGCCCCTGCAAGGTGGAGGCATGCCGAGCAGCGCTGTTCAGCTGAAGCTGACTGATTCAGGCACAAGCTCCACCCCACAGCAGCAGCAGCAGCTAGAGCAGCTTGCTGGTGAAGCTCACGTTCCCGAGGCTGCCTGCCCCATGATTACCAACAGCCCAGCGGCGACAGCTGTGGGCAGCAGCAGCAGCAGTGGCAGCTGTGAGCTCATTGCCTGCAGCTACACCGCAGAGCTGCTGCGCACTGCCACCCCTGCTGACCTGATCAGTGTCGCCAACATGACAACACAGGGGTGGCATGAGCAGTTTTACGCACTGTTTTTGCGGCTCGTGGTGCTGCTGGAGCTGGTCAACCGCAACAGTGCGGAAGCAGCACAGGATGCTGCTGGCAGCACTGCTGTGGGCAATGCAGCAGCAGGGACGCCAGTGCCAGATACAGCAGCAGCAGCAGCAGCAGGACTCTCCGCAGCTGAGCCAGCAGCTGCAGCAGCAGCAAGTCTGGAGTTTATACGGCAGGTGGTGTCCAGCGGGCCTCACGGTGCTTTAGCGCAGGTGCAGGCCACGGTTGACGTGCACGTGCGTCGCGTGGCGATCGCATACATGTTCAACCATGTGCCGCTTTTGGAGGCATGCACGGCTGACTTTGCCACCCGCCAAACATCCGTTCCACCTCCAGGCCATTGGCAGGTGAGCAGATCGTGATCTGTAGAGTGCAAACCCTGGACAAACTGATGACAGTGCATGCGTAACTTTCGCACAGCAGCTGATCTCGCCACTGGCCACTGGCAGGCGACAACACTCTGACGAGTATGAAACAGCGTCAGCTGATCGTGTGGTACTGCTGTTCTGGCCTGCCTGCCTGGCAGTCCATTGTTTGCAGAACTAGATCGCTGCTTGCGGTGTACCAGTGCCTACACTGGTTGTGCGTTGCGCGCCTGATCGTGTCAGCTTACCAAACTGGCATCGTTCAACAGCTATATACACCGCATGCGCAGCTCTTCTGGTTCCTGCGTCTGTCATCAACCATCTTCTATCTCAATTGTCTCCCGCTGTGTTTTCCTGCTGCCTGCGCACACGCCTGCCTCATCTTGCCTGCAATGCAAGCAGCGCGTCGCGCAGTGCATGCGGCTGTCAGAGCTTCAGATGCTGCACATGTGCATTGGCTGCGAAGAGTATCAGCGGCTGTGCAGAGCAGCCACAGCAGAAGGCAACGCCTTGCTTAGCCAAGCAGCAGCGCCTAGCCTTGTACTGGCAGCAGCAGCGGCGGCACAGCAGCAGCAGCAGCAGCAGCAAGCTGGTGGCTGTCGTAGTAGGAGCGCTGACTGTGCATGCCATGCTTCCACTCCAGGCAGCGATGTAGCAGCAGCAGCAGCTGAAGCGGCAGTGAGCATTGATGCAGCAGCAGCAGGTATTCAGACACCCGCCAGGGGATCGATCTCTGCGCAGCAGCAGCAGCAGCAGCAGCACAGCATGATGTTTGGGCGCAGGGCAGGCAGCTCTGGCAGCAACGCAACTGACGGCATGTCTGGCCTGCCAAGCACAGCAGCAAGCGACTCAGATCGAGCAGCAGCAGCAGCAGCAGCAGTGTTTGTCAAAGAGGAGCCTAATGACGCTGCTGCTGACGTGGCTGATGACGCTGCTGCTGATCTGAGTCAGCGCCTGGACAGCCGGCTGCAGCGGCATGTGCGGTCGCGGCACGCACAGCTGCGCATGATGGCCATGTTCTACCTCAACACGCTCACACGGCTGCAGATTGCGCAGATGGTGCGTGAGAGAGTGTGACTGCGCGGCTGTGAGTGAGGGAAGAGTGACCTAGTGAGTGAGTGAGGGAGGAAGGGAGGGAGGAGTGACGGCGAAAGAAGTGAGGGAGGGAGGGAGGAGTGAGAGACTGACTGCGTGGCTGTGAGTGGGGGAATGGGTGAGTGATGGAGGAGTGACGTGCGGTTGCGGCACGCGCAGCTGCGCATGATGGCGATGTTCTACCTCAACACGCTCACACGGATGCAGATTGCGCAGATGGTGAGTGAGAGAGTGACTGCGCGGCTGTGAGTGGGGGAAGAGTGACGTATGGTGAGAGTGAGGGAGGAAAGTGATGTCAGTGGGGTGACACTGTAATTGAATGAGTGAGGGGGCATCATTGTAGATGGCACGGTGCGCTGTCATTCACTTGAACGGTGGACATGAGTACCAAGCTGTTGAGGCGCCTTTACAACCAGCAAGCCGGCAAATGCTTTTGGGGACACCCCTAGTGTTGTAGCTGCTGTGTGAATGATTGCAGGACATGCAAATTGCAAGACAATGCAGCAATTGAAATGCTCATATGTCTAGATGGGGCCCCCGCCACCATGGCTGAGTATGCTTGAGCCTCAGTCTTCTGCCTCTCCTTGCTAGCTGTTTCTAGTGTCACCTGCACTCATGGAGAACCTGGGTCAGTGCTGTGACCGATGTGACTCTGCTGTCGCCTGCAGGTGGTGTCAGCCTTCCCATACTTTCCCTCTCTCACTCGAATTGCAGAGGAAGTTTACACTGAGTACAAGCAGCGGCAGCAGCAGCACCAGATGGAGGCTATGGGGGAAGACACACCACAGCAGCAGCAGGTGGAGTGTATGTTGCTGCGGCAGCAAGCGCAGGCAATGCACGCAGTTGATGAGTCAAAGCGGAGCCTGTGGCAGCAGCAGGTGACGCAGCACTTGCAGCAGCGGTGCGGCTTGCTGCAGCAGCAGCACACGCGTTGGTGGAATGACGTGTCTGCTCAGCAGCAGCTGGCAGAATCGATGCTGCAGGATCAGCAGGATCAGCTGCAGCAGGTTATGCTTGATTAGCAAGCGGTTCATGAACGCTGATGTGTACCCCTGGCTGCCATTCTTTGGCCTTCCTAGATAGACTGTTGATATGGTGGTTATGACAACACGGTTATATCTGATGTTTTGGAAGTGTCCCCAGTGTGTCTTGATTCAATTGTGTCTCTGCCGCAGTAGTAGCAGGTTCAGTGCGACTGCTCAGCGATGCCACCAACGAACATCTTTTGCTGCAACAACAACAGTATATGCGAGGCTGATCTTGAGCGGTGTTGCATACAGGGGAGTGCTTGATGCAGATCATCTGCGACTCTTGCAATGCACGTGCTTTGAGGTTGTTTTTTCCTGATATGACACAATGTGTGGGAAGCGCTGGCGCCCGAGGGCACTGCTATTTGTGATGACGCAACAACTCTACCTGTGTTGTCAGTGGATGCTTATATACACTTCCACGCATGAAGGCTGCTTTTCAAAACAACTGTGGACATTCCCTTTGTGCATTTGTAGGTGGGGGAGGCACCTCACATCACACTGTAGGTGCGGGGGTGTCCTGTAGCTCCCGCGTGTCATTGCACCTGTTCATGCTGATGTGTGCACTGTGCGCATCTGCATGGCTCTCTTTTGTGCCAATTTGGCACTGTCTGGAACTCATGATGATGTGCAAGCAGTTTGATGATGTGCAGAAGTGCTGCGGGTGCGTGCACCGTAAAGGTGCACAGTGCAGTGCAGCACTATTTAACACAGCGGCAATGCATGTTGGTGTGCTCACACATAGTTGTGCAGCAAATGGCTCAGCTGCTGGATCAACCCAACACGCATATGATCTGATGGCGCTGCATTCATCGCTGGCTACAGTTAGTTTGGACTGCTTCTTGGCGTTGAATTCAGCTGGTGTTGGACTGTTTGTTGGGGTTCACCGTTTTGTATGCAGACGCAGAAACAGGTTGATTGTTGGTCAGGTGTGCTAGAGTCAGGGACTCGTGCCAGCATCCGGGCAAGCAACTCGGGCGCCAGCACCCCTCTCTGGCAGGTGTGTTACGTAACTGTCATAACAAGCGCCACAGTTTTCAGACACTATGCATTGCTGCACTGCAACAATAAATGCAATGCCAGAGCATCGCAGGTGTTTAATTGCAGCTCTGTGTACATCTAAGAATGCAGAGTCCCGTTTACCCTGCATTGGTGATGTGGCACAGCTGAGGTCGGCATGACACAGTTGGTTATGTTTGCCTGCAAGTTGTCATGACACTTCTGAGAACACTATGGGCTGCAGCCAGATAGGTTGGTACCACGGACGTTGCACGTGCTGCTTTCAGAACAGCATGCAGTTGCCAGAGAGGGTAGATCATACTTATGCTTTTCCGTTCAGCAGGTGGCAGATACCTAAGTGGCTGCCGCAGCGACTCATGCGGTGTTCCGATTTGAATTTGAAAACGCAGCTGGTGGTGTTGTGTTGAGTCAATGTGTTTGAGTACACTGCGCAGCAGCGCAACTTGCTGCATGCCCTTTCCGTGGCCAAACATGAGGTATGGGTTTGCTGCACCGTGTATGCTGCGCATTGTGTTGCTGTGCCAGTCGAACCATTTTGCTGCACACGGCTGGGGCTATAGTTTGCTTTGGCCATTGTCAGACTGCTCAGATCCTTCCACTGGCCGCACAGTGCACAGTGTTCACATTGCAGCGTCATGTTCATGCAGTGACCGTTAGCCAGTGCCAGTGACTGGGCGCCGCCAGTGAGTCACTGACGTGCGCAGTCATGCATGCAGGGGTAGGGTGTCTCGGCCACTTTTGCTGCGAGAGTGCTGCTGCGTTTTTACTGACACCTGGCAGGAATTAAGACCATGACTGGGTTTGAGATGCTCTGTTCTAGAAAGGTGGCGAACTGAGATCTGTTCCCTGCATATCAGCAGCATGTTATTGTAGCGCATCAGCCATGTGAGCTGCTGGTGCAACCATGCACAGGTGCTGTTGTGGTGGTGTGAGATGCCCACAGCCTGCACTTGGCATGCTGTGGCACTGCGGCAGTTATTGTATATATGATACGTTCGTATACTATAATATATGGCCCGTCATGTGTGGCTTCAGCTCAGCATATTACGCCAAACCTGTGCACTGCACTGACTCATGCATGGTGCAAGATTGGGTTTCACGCACACTGTGGTCCACCGAAGTTCGGTTTAGCAGCACCTGCAGTTGAAGTATTACTAGCAATCTGTCCACAGTCGTATGAGCTGTTTGCTCCCAGTGTAACCGAAGCATTCCAACGGCTACATGCTTTGACATGCACTGCATGGCGAATTGACAGCTGCTCCAGCCAATAAACAGTGTGGCCCACTTTACGGTACAGCTCTATCTCCACAGCTGCCAGCATGGCATGGAGTTTCTGCACCGTATATGCCATGTGTTTATATCGCTGCACCAATACATCACCTCATCATCATCATCATCATCATGTTACCCATTAAGCCATAGCATCAACGCCATCGGCCCCGCGCCCCTCAGGAGCGGAAGAAAGAGGGAGCACTGCTCCATTGTGTTTGCAAATATTACGCACATCCCAAGCTTGGACAAGATACTCAGCAATGCTCCTAGATATCACTCGGCACACCCCCCTACTACCCCAAATATCATCAGAAACAAAACGCAACAACTTGGTGGATGCATCAGTCAACGACAACACATTGCGCAATTTTTCAGCGCCGCCAGCAACATCACGCAAAACAGACCGAATTTCATCAAATCAACATCACCTCATCATCATCAAATTACCAGATCAAGCCATAGCATCAACGCCATCGGCCCCGCGCCCCCCCGGGGCGGAAGAAATACATCACCTGTACCACTGTACCACCTCCCTGGTTTGCTTTGACCATTGTCGGGAGTGTTTCTATCCTTCCACTGGGCGCACCGTGCGCAGTGCATCATGAGAATATTTCTCATGTTTCGCATCATGCATGGCATGCCATGAACACAAGTTGTGCTCAGCACAACTTCCGGGACATCCGGGCACATCATCCGGGCACATCCGGGCATCCGGGCACATCATCATCATCATCATGTTACCCATTAAGCCATAGCATCAACGCCATCGGCCCCGCGCCCCTGGGTACACTAGTGTGTCCTGGGTACACTAGTGTGACGCTGGCACGTGAGCCACTCAGAACGATTACTTCGTGTCACAAATGTGACGGTTCGTGGGCGCCGTCGTCATCATCATCAAATTACAAGATCAAGCCATAGCATCAAGCCATAGCACCAACACCGCCCGTAACGCACACTTCGAAGCATCAGTGCTGTGCGCCCTTTTCAAGCAATGCTGGCAGCCAGCAGACCCAACATAAATAGCCTAACAATAACACAACACACCTGTCGGCTAGCATCCGATGCTCTGACAGACACTGCACACTGCTGCACAAGTGTGCTGCACTGCAGGCTGCAGCTGCAGCAGGTAGAATTAGTCATCACTGAGCTTGGCGCAGCTGCGCTGTTGGAACCCTCTCAACTGTTGGAACCGCCTAACTTGTCTGCTGCAGCTGCAGCAGACATGCGGCTCAAACACCCCAGCTGCTGGCGTTGCTACTGCTGCAGCTGTGCCGCCACCCACTGCTGCACATCTGCTGCTGCCACCCCTTGCGCCTGCTGCAGCACGTTCGCAACCTTCACAGTTGTCTTGCAGCTACTCGAATCCAGCCAAACCCTGCCGTTTAACCCCACTGCTAACTCAAACTGCAGCTTTGCCCCTAGTGCTGCTAACACTGGCGCCGGCGGCCGTGCAAGCAGTGCCCGAGCATGCCCTAAGCTGCATGCTAACACAAAACCGCCTTTGAGCGCCCCAAAACCGCTGGACTTGCCCTGTGCGTCTACACATGACAGCACAGGGTCCATGTCGCGGTTTGCTGTGATGACACGCGCGTAAACCAAGTCGCCAGTTACAAGGTTTGGTCGGTTGCGGCGTGTGGCACCTTCAAAAGACAGCATGGGGAGCTGAGCAGGGAAGGGTGCGCCAATGTCTACTACAAAATTCTGCAACAGCAAAGATGGACAAGACAGCAAGTCAAGAACTGCGGCTGACAAGCTACGCAAGTCTGAGCTGGGAAGGACGTTCTGATGCCCACTACATAGTTATGCAGCAGCATTGAATGAAAGAGCATGCCATGCAGCACAGCAGGACAGAGCGGGTTGTCTAAGACAGCAGCATGGGGAGCAGCACAGAACACAGCTGTGTCTGCCGCAACATGCTGCAGGCCAGGAGCATAGGGTCCTGCATAAGCCAGGCGCACGCTGATGAAATTGGGTGACTGGTGGACAGCTGCTGCGCTGATGCTGCGGCGTTGCCCAGCTGCACAGACTGTCTGCAAGCAGCTGAGCTAGAGACACATCATGGGTCTTTGCTGAGCCGAATATGTGGCTGAGCAAAAGCTTCGCATGCATATTAAAATCAATTTACTTGGGACGACCAGCTGCTGCTGCTGCTGCTCACCTCGCCCCTCCTGTTTGTGATCACACCCACCACCAAGTCCTCCTCTGCTGGTATGTACCTGCAGCAGCAGCAGCAGCAGCAGCATTGGTAATGGCACGAGCACTGGCAGCAGCACAGCAGCTGCGAGTGCACATGTCAGCTGCAAGCATAGGCACTGGGCAGGTGACTTGCTGTTTGCTGTTAACCGTGCGCTGAAACTGATGCAGAGAGGGCTGGACAAACACGCTGTGGCCATTTCATTGCAGTTGTCATGTCCACAAGCACCTAGTAGATACTTGCCGGTCATCTTCAGTGCCGACTTGCAAATGCACAGATGCGGCACCACACTCAAGCTGCCAGCCTGCTGTGCATGACCGCCCACACACCGCCATCAGCAGCGGCAGTGAAGGCCCCGTTGGCGAACAAAGATCACGATTTGCCTACCTTTTCTGCTTGCTTTCTAGCCAGAGCTTGCCGTTGCGTGTCTGCCGCACTACGCCGCACTTCTGTGCTACCACATAGCTGCCTTCTGCCCGCAAGCCGGGTCCTATTCTGACGCTGCCTGATGATGGAAGTGCCTGAACTGCGTCTCCAGGAGCCACTACCTGCGTGGTTCATCACAGTTGCATGCTGAGCTGCCGTGCTGAGGGCCAGCAGCAGCAGCAGCAGCTGTACACATCAGTAGTGGCAACAGTAATGCGGCTACCCGCACCTGTCCGACAAGCCCACAGCCCTGATCGCCCATCAGCGATGCTACTTTCAGATGTCACCAGGCACAGCTGCGTGCGTAGCTGAAACGAGAAGAACACGAGTGAGGCTGCTGCTAAGCCCTTGTCCCCGACTAGAACAAGCTGTCTTTGTAGATGCGCGCCCTAAGGAAATGGTGCAAAACAAACTTTCTCAAGCAGTGACTCCTTCCTCGACGCAAGGTCTTGTAGAGCAGCAGCAACAGCAGCAGCACTACCGTGATGTGGGAAAAAAGAGCAACTGAACACAGGCGTTGTTAGACTGTATGGACGTACACAGGTGGTACTAACATCGATGAAGCGAGTTGTCCAAGCGCAATGTAGGCATGCTGATGTTCAACATGATAGTTTCATCACTGCTGCCAAGCCAACACCATGAACCCTCACTAACAGTGACGAACACTGGTGTGACTGCATGGTGCGCAAATTTGTGCACCGGCTACGCCAGAGGGGTTACCCTCAGCGTCTGCTAGCCAGCATCACCAACCGAGTGTCGTTTTCATTGCGGCACAGGTACCTGTCTGTGAGCAATAGCAGCACAGCTGCAACTGCAAACAGCAAGCCTCATCATCATCAACAGCAAACAGCAAGCCTGTCATGGTGGTGCCGTATGCACAACTCATACCTGAGCTGCGGCTGCAACAGTTGCTGCGGGGTGCATATGATATTGGCGGTGGAGATCTGCATGCTGAGGTTTCAGAGAGACCGATTGTTGCATTCACAAAAGGCAGGAACCTGGGGTCATTCTTAGTACAGGCCAGTCACTGACTGGCCGTTTTTGGGTGAGGTCACTGGCCATGTTGCCAGTGGCTCTCACCCTGTGTTCATCATCAAGACCTCATGGTTTGCTTTTGCAGTGCAGTATTGTACAGGGTTCGAGCCACTGGCAACATGGCCAGTGACCTCACCCAAAAACCTGCACCCTGTTGCTGTGTGCTTCTGATGGCGAGCATTTGTTGATTCTGTCCGTGTTCACAGGATTGAAGCCTGATGAAGGGTGAAGAGCCCGAAACGCGTCGCTTTCCATGTAATACGACAAAACAGAGTCAACAATAGTCTGAACTTGTCTCAACAGTAGCTGTAGCCAGTCGCACTACGCTATTGCTTTTCAAGCGGCACGATGTGGGCACAGCGCCCCGCCAGAGCGTGCAGCGCTGCTTCACGCGTGCCAGCGGTGTAGCTGACAGCATCGCCAGGCTCCATTACCTGTAGGGACGAAATAGTAATTCTTGTTGTGAATCAATGATTTTGCAAGTCAATTCGCAGGTTGTGGCAGGGTGGTCAGGTGCTACCCGCTGGATAGGTCCTTGCTGACGCACCGCTGTAACAACATTCAAATTTGGTGTGACAGACAGAGCAAACTGCGCACCTTGAGCACCACTGACTGCAAACCAGCCATGTCCTTTGCAGCCCACAGTGTAGTGAAGCGGCCCTCACCCAAGCCCTCAGCTACCAGTCTAGTTGGGCCATTGCCCAGTTTGTACTGCAACAGGTACCTGCAGCAGTACGGCAGGTAAGCAGGCAAATCGGTCCAAGTTTACTACGCAGCAGCAGGAGCAGCAGCAGCAGCTTGCTTGCTGGCCCACTGCCTAGCCTGTACTGCAGCAGGCACCTGCGGCAGGTACCTGCAGCAGTGAGGCAGGACAGCCAGCAATGCGTTACACATCGCAGCAGCAGCAGCAGCAGGCACATCCAGTTTGTACTGCAAAAGGTGCAGCAGTGCGGCATGATAGCAGGCGATTCACTATGCTGCAGCAGGAGCAGCGGCAGCTAATTCAGCCACGTCAGCTGGGCCATATCGCAGGTCATACTGCAACAGGTGCATGCGGCACAGCTGCCAGAGCTGTTAGATGCATACGGCCAGCCTTGACAGCTGCTGTAGGTGCCTGCATGCACGAGACATGCAAGGCTGCCCTCAAATACTGTTGGTTTCTGTTCACAGACATGTTCTGGTTCTTTTCAACAGCAGTGCGACAGTTGCTGTGTGATCATGCACAGTAACCACGTGTGCTGCATTTGTTCGGCAAACTGCGCAACCTAGCAAGCAAAAGATGTCGCACCGTCCATCCCCCAACAAATCGCCTGGTTCGAAGGTGTCACGCGCAGAAGATGTGCTGGCAGCAGCAGCTAGTGCTGCTTCGTCAAGCGGTGCTGACCTAACCCTGGTTCCAGTGCTGCTGCTGCTGCTGGCAAAGCATCTCTGTTGGCTGGCTTGATAGCCTGCACATGAACGAGCAGCGACAGCACAACATCGTAGGCAGTTGCGAAGGTGAAGAGCTGAAACTTACAGCGCCTGACGCCTGCAGATGCTCAGGTTGTTGGATAGCAGCGCTTGAAAAATGTAACAGGGTCGCTGAACATCTATGCAAATGGATTCATGTGGCTGCACATTACTGAAAGTGAACATATGGTGCAGCAGCAGTTTGGTGCAACACACAGGTTGCAAGCATACTAGTAGGAATAAGCCTGATGGGTGCTTGCTGCTGCAGCCCGAAGAGCAGTCACCAGCATAAGCTGCGTATGTCAAAAGTGTAAGGAGCAAGACCCACCTGTTATTCTAGTCGTAAGTGGAGGCATCAGAGGGGCATAGTTGCCCCTGCTGCTGCTGCTGCTGCTGTAGCTGCTGCTGCCAGGTTCTCCAGGCCTACCGCGCACTCCGTAGCGTTCATATAAAGGTTTTGAAACAGCAGGTTGTCTGTCACTCAGCGAGCTGCTGTCCGGTATCGCTGCTTGTGTTGACAGTGTCGCCGGTGTACTGCTGCTGCTGCGGCTGCCTTGCAGAGCACCGGCACCAATCGATCTCAACTTCAACCATTCCAATGCATTGATAGCTGACAAAAAGTGGCGACCGATATTGCGGTGGGCAGCCGAAGAGGGCAGCATGCTTCGGATATGAGGGTCCAACTCTGCACTGCTGCGCTATGCTGGCCGATCCATGGGTAACAACATGGCAGTACGTGCTTGATGATGCGTGAAATCATCGTCGGAGTTTGTAAGCAGAGTTCAAGCCTTTGGAGCCAACAATGTGCAAACCCTAGTCAGCAGTGTTAGTGTCATTGTGATTGTGTGAAAAACTGGCTGTAGCATTGCACGATCTGCAAACAGCAGCAATGCAGTGCAAATCCACCACTGGATGGAAAGGATGTGCCGGCACGATGCAGCTGAAAGGCAGCATAGGCGTGCTGGTCACAACCCGTGTGACAGTGTCACTGTCATGACGGCCCCCCCACCACCAATGCACCAGAATCACCATCGCCATGATTCCATTCGTGCCACGGCATGATGATATACAGTCAGTGGGTGGCGCCAGAACGGACAAGGTCTGGCTGAAGAACTCCCACAACTCTGTGCAACTCTGACTTAGCTGAAGAAAAACTGCGAGTGCATAGCTCAAAGGTAGAGCGTCGGTTTCCAAAACCGCAGTGCTGAGCATGAACACCCAACACGAAGCTTGTTCATGGGATCTGTTGGTTCAGCGCCACTGCTGCCAGCTCTGAGAGCATAAATCACAGGTAGACACACCGCGCTGCTGGTGCAAACAATGCAACAGGGGATTCCGGGGTCGCCTTCAACTACTGCCTGCTGCTGCTGTTGCTGCTGCTTGGCGGCTGCGTTGCTCTTGCTGGTTTCAGCCGCTCCTGCTGCTCCTGCGGCTGCTGCTGCTGCTGCTGCAGGAACTTGTGCTGCAGCAGTTCAGCCGCGCTGGGCCTCCTGTCAGGGTCAAAGGTCAGCATGGACGTCACAAAGTTCTGCAGCTCAGTCACCTGGGCAGCAGCAGCAGCAGCGGCAGCAGCAGTGCAGCATGGATTCAGGCCAGCAACATAGCAGGGTGGAGTGTGAACACCTCCTCCAGGAGTTCTTGCAAGTTCCTGCAACGCAGGGTGCATTCCCATCAGCTGTTGACGACGTATGTCGGCTCAGCGTAAAGGGACACTGAGTAGGGAATACCAAAGTACGGCGTATGCGTATGCGCTGACTGTATTGCATGTGCATGTGCATGTGCATGTGCATGTGCATGTGCATGTGCATGTGCATGTGCATGTGCATGTGCATGTGCATGCTTGATTACTAACCCCGTTCTCCGGGAGTAGGGAAAGAAGTGATAAGATAAGAAAAGAGTACTGTGATAAGACGGCAGCCAGCAGGCAGGTAGCTGCCCCTGTCTGCATTGGATTGTGGAAAATCAGCAGCACTGTTAACAGCCAGGAAAGCAAGCGGGAAAGCAGAGTGTTTGACCCCTGCATGCAAAGGCTGCTCTCGTAGCATCACAGCATCAAGCATGCTGGCGCACATACCACTTGTCATGAAGACGATTTTTTAGTCAAAATGTCTTCAAGGATTGTCCTTTGCTACTTCATAAACCAAGACGCCAATATGCAGCTACAGAAAAGTGAGTCGCTCACCTCGTTCTTGTCAACTGCTGCGTAGGCCGCCTTGCTGATTTGCTTGTTGAGTGTCGTGGCGTTGCGGGGCATGCTGAAGACCTTGGCCACACGCAGGCTGTCACTACTCGGGTGAAAGAGCTCGTTGAACATTGGAGACTTGCGAATCAGCTGCAGGCAGTGATAGCAGCAGCAGCAGCAGCGGCAGCAGCATGTCCCTTGAAAGCAACAGCACACTGAACATCGCCAACATGCGCATCTGCAAACCAGCTGCGACATGGCTGCACACTAATCACCAAACACCATCAGAGGTGCTGTGTTGGCCACAGCCCTATCCGCCAAAGAGTTCACAAATGGCTATTGCATTGTGGCAGGTTCCAGGCTGTCCACTGCATCACCATCAAGCAGTGCATTCCAAACTCTTGCTGGTGCATGACATACCAATACATAAAGAACAAACACATCATACTTCGTTGAAGGTACATTGTAATTGATATGCAATGTAATCAAATTTGCAGCGTCCTCACCCCGCGCGGCAGCACTCCCAGTTGCGTCTGCATCTCCAGCAGGTGCAGCGCGTCATCGCTGTACTGGCCCAGCGCCTTGGACGCCCCTCGCCACGTGGCCCACCTGCAGCAAGTGACAACCGGGCAAGTTTGACCGCGTTCAATTGGATTTCATCAAGTTTGACCAATTTATGTTGATCTTTGGGCAACTTGGCAGGCAAGATGGCTTCATCGCTGTACTGCGCCAGCGCCTTGGATGCCCCTCGCCATGCGGCCCACCTGCAGCAGGAAAGTTTGACCAACACCAGGAGAGTTCGACCAAGTTTGACCAAGTCTGATCAAACTCCTTTGACATTTTGCAGGCAGGACATGTGATTTAACATAGCACAAAGTGAGGTGCAGCGCGTCATCGCTGTACTGCGCAAGCGCCTTGGACATCCCTCGCCACGTGGCCCACCTGTAGCAGGTGACAACCGGGAAAGTTTGACTGTGTTTGACCAAGTTTGGTCGACTTTGTCTAACAGTACTTGTGGGCAAGACATGTAATGTAATATAGCACAGAATGAAAATTTCCGGCAAAGAAAGATACGCCAGTCAGTACCACTGTCTGTGTTGCACCTGTGATGTTTGTCAAATCACTATTAGTTTACCACCTCTCTCTTTCCATCATGATTTACCTCCTCTACCTTCTTGGAAACCACTATACACAAAGTACTATCTCCATAAGATCTCACCCCTCGGTGTTGAACAGCGCGGCCCCGCATGACAGCTCAGTCAGCAGGCAGCCGAGGCGCCAGATGTCGTAGGCAGGCGCAGCATATGGCAGCCCCAGGATCTCCTGCAGCAGCATTCATTTTGGATGAGTAACAGAAATTTTGAGCCACCAGCAGCAGCAGCAGCATACGACAACCCCAAGATCTTCTGCAGCAGCAAACACGGGATATACACAGCAGTGGTTGCTTGTGTAGCCTTGTCTGGCTTCACTTTGGCTATGATATTGTTGTGAAGCATGCGACCTCAGCGTACTGTCATGCACACCCCCTAAAAACATATATTGTTGCCCAGTAGTTGCTGTCCTGCAACCGCCAGTGCAATTCGTACCAAGCACACAACAATATACAACGATACAGCAACGCGACACGTCAGCGTCACAATGGGTGCAGTGGGTCTTTACACGTCCTGGGTTTGGGTTGTACCATTGCAATTACCCTAACACGCCTCCAACAAACAAACTTTACTTTACAAAGGTACGGAAGTGACAAGTACCTCCGGTGGGCGCAGTGTAGGGTCCGACATCACGACAACTCCATCTGCGTTGTAAGCCAGCGCTTTCCGTGCCCCCGATTCACCAGCAGCTGATGCCTCTATTTGAACCACCCTCCCCCCGGGCGGCTGCGAATGCGGGGTGTCCACATCCAGGGGGACCTGCTGCGCTGCTAGCTGCTTGAATGGTACTGCCCTGCCGAAGTCTGTCAGCTTGAAGGTGGCTTTGTGCAGGGTTGCCCGTGTGTAGTGCTTGCTGCAGTCTTGGCTGGATTGCGTCACCTGCAGGTGTGCATGTGACAGCGCATGGTGGGTCAGATGATCTACAGCACGTTTAATCCAGGTTGCATTTTGATACTGCATTGTTGCACTGCATGATATCAGTTGCTATTGTTTCAAGTGCGGCGCACACAAAGTAGGAAAAGCAGGGCTCAGGATAGTGACAAACCCTTCCAGAATCCGTCACAGCACATCAGCAATGAGCCACGTCATGTCCCACACGTCCAGCTCTGCTCATTTGTCAATTGACATGTTAAGTAACACATCACGACAGGCGAATAAAACATGCAGAGACAGCACCAGCCTTACCTGCTGCTGCACCTTCTCACGGGCTGACTTGCTGCCAAACACATCCAGCACCGCGTTTGCAATCATGCTCAGCGGACTAACAGAAGGGTTGGCCGCAACCGCCTGCACCTCGGTCAGGAAAGGCTTGTCTAAGAGCACGTTGTCCATTGATAGGTCCATGTGAGCCAGCCCCCGCCTGCAAATGGCATGACACGTAAGTAACACATAACACCTAAGTAACACATGGGTAACACATGACACATTTCACGTGTTAGATGCCTGAAAAGTGCAGGCTTTCAGTGCAAGGTTCAAGGGAAGGCTCCAATCCACCTGTCACGTGCTTAGGCAAAGTCAGGGCATGCAGCCTTTGCCGTGCTTAGCAGCCAACAACGCCCAAATTTGGAAGCAGCAGAGCACCCGGTAGCGCCACAACCCCTTCACTTACAAGTGCAAGCAGTCAAGTGCCGTCAGCAGCTGTTGTGCAGCATGCAAGGACATCAACAGGCAGCTCAGTAGCAGGCACAAGACATGAGCAAACCACCCCGGTACTACTGGTAGACCTCGACTCACGAGTGCAGGTGGTCCAGTGCGTGCAGCAGCTGCCGTGCTGTGCTGCGCAGTGCGGCCATGCCCTCAGGGCTACCTGCAAAGGGGGCACCATACAGCTGGCCCTTTTTGCCTCTCAACTCATCTTCAAGGTGCTGCAGACGCCAGGAATAAAACACCTGCGGTCATCGAGAAACGGTCAACATGTGCACGTTACATGTTCAAGCGAGTGAACCGTCATGGATGAATGCTTCACTTTAGTGTCAAACTTTGAGCTGCACGCCGTACATGATTCATGTTCAAAACTTGCACTGTGTAGAGTTCTTGAACTGAACACACAGACAGTTGCATGGTTTGGGGTGTGGCAGACAGGGCTGCAGCCTTTAGCTGCCAAAAACTGTCCAGCGTAAACATATATGGAGTTGCCAGTCATACGCAAAGACGGGGATAGGCCAGCAGCAACATTCTGTATGCAACAGGCTGACCCAGCACCCTGCATCATCTCAGAAGCGGACTACATGGCTGGTCAAACTTGGTCAAACTTGGTCAAACACAGTCAAACATGATGAAGACAACGTGAACCAGCAGGGCTGCCCTGCCCGTCCAGCACTTCGCAACATTGCATGAGGGAACATCGACAAGGAAGAAGGCTTTATAAAGCCAGTCAAACATGGTCAAACATGGGACAAAGACTGGTCAAACTTACGTAATCCAGTGGGCTGCCCTGCCGCTCCAGCACCATGCACGCGTGGCGCCCTGCTGCTGTGCGGTGCTCAAATGCGTCCAGCAGGGGCACGATGTGGGCACAGCGCCCCGCCAGAGCGTGCAGCGCTGCTTCACGGCTGCCGGCGGTGTAGCTGACAGCATCACCAGGCTCCATCACCTGTAGGGTTTGTAAAATGGTGACATTGCAGGATTTACGGTTCAGCTGGGGGTCAGACACCATGCATATCTGGGCCGTGCTTCAGTCACTTTGCACACAACTGAAGCACGGGCATATTTGGATGTCCAAGCATCAATCAAACATCAGGATTACATCAGTGCAACAGTGTTACATTAGTTTGAAACTATAATAACATACAGAACAAGAGACGCACCTTGAGCACCACCAACTGCCCACTGGTCAGGTCCTTGCTTGCCCACAGTGTGGTGAAGCGGCCCTCACCAAAGCCCTCAGCTACACCATTAGGGCCACCGCCCAGCTTGTACTGCAGCTCGTACCTGCAGCAGTGAGGCAGTACAGCAGGCAATGCGTTACACATCACAGCAGCAGCAGCTACACCATGAGGGCCACTGCCCAGCTTGTACTGCAGCTCGTACCTGCAGCAGTGAGGCAGTACAGCAGGCAATACGTAACACATCACAGCAGCAGCAGCTACACCATGAGGGCCACTGCCCAGCTTGTACTGCAGCTCGTACCTGCAGCAGTGAGGCGATGGTAACATATTTTCTTCATTTGAAAGCGACAGTCAGAGGGGAGTGTGCAGCATGATGTGCAGCATCAACACAGTGTCCAGTCGCCCCCGCATGACACCGGACCAGCAAGGATCTGATCCTTGCAGGATCCTGCCACAAACTTCAGATGATGACAGCAGCAGTGTGTTGATGTACACTGCAACAACTGCTTAGCAAGGGGCGCAACACGGCAAGCAAGCCAACGCACCGTCCACCCGCCAACACGTCCCCTCCCTTGAAAGTATCAGGCGCAGTCGATGCCTTGGCAGCAGCAAGCAGCACTTGGTCGAACTGCTGCTGCTGCTGCGTTGCATCAGGCTGCTGCCCCATTTGCTGCGAACCCTGCTGCTGCGCAAGGCGAAGCTCGGAGGGCTGCTGCTGCTGCTGTGATGCAGAGCTACCAGAGGTAGTGTGGCCCTCTGCTTGCTGCTGCTGGCCGCTGCTGGCTCCTTGGGGGGAGAGCCAGCGCAGCTGCCCAATGGCTTGCTGTCCTGCAAGGCATAGCAGCAGCAGTACAAGTTGGGAGTGACGTGATTCTGAAAGGCAATACAGCAGCAGGTCGCCTCCAGTGGGTGTCCTGACAGGGACGCCTACAGTGCAATGCTGCTTGCTTGTTGTCTTGCAAATCCAGCAGCAGTGTGCAGAACGTTCTTCAGCAATATGAATGCTCTCATGCGTACACCTTAGCACCAAGCCCTCCGCAGCATGCCATAACCCCATGCTGAACTCAGCTGGTGGAACATGCATGCACACCATGAAGCGCTTGTTCACTCGACAAGGGCATAAGAAGTTTCAGCTGCTAAAGCCCGGGCAGAACATGTGGTGGTGATTGCAAGCGAGGTCAGCTGCCGTATGACAGGAGAAGCATGCAGCCATGATGAGCATTGCAGCATCAGCTTCAACTCACGCCAGCTGCGCTGCCAATTTCACTGCTGGCGAGTGGCACACTTGACCCAAAATACAAATTATTAGCAGAGAAAATGGGCTTGACTGTACCTGCTGCCTCTCCTGTGATGCTGGCAAACGGCAAATGTCCACGAGCTGCAGGTCTCCTGCTGTAGCTGCTGCTGCTGCTGCTGCTGGAGCCGAAACGTGACGTGCGCCGCTGCTGAATTCTTAACTTATAAGCTTTGCTTAAAACGCGTCCGTTTTCCGGCTGCAGGGCTGTCGAGCTGTGGCCCGCCCACAGTGCACTTGGCATAGCATGAGTAGCGAAGCCCTGACAGCTACTGCTGTTCGACATGGCTGTGTAGTCGTAGTTCTGAGCGACGCACTAACCAAACGACGCTACGGACGCAGCAAGAGCACCTTCACAAATAGGCTGTTGCAGCAGTGAGGTGGGGAGACAGCACCTTCAACGTGCACTCCACTCAGCACCGGCTCAAGCGGCGGTCACAACCCCATTGCAGTACATTAGTCATCAACATGAAATGCTATGCGTGCATCACATGAGTGAATCAGAGCTGCATCATGCTGCAAAGTTCAAGTCAACTAGTGACACTGTAGTACGTTACTAACTGAACCTGGACTGTGGGCCTGCAGCAACAGCCCTGCTGCCAGAGCAGGCCACCTATGCACACACGAACACGATTTTGCTGTTGTGGCTTGCTTTCAAGAGTGGTGCTCGCCTTCAACATTCAAAGCATAAACAACAACAGCAGCAGCAACCTGTGCCGAACTTTGCAGGAGCGGTCAGCCCTAGGGGGCTCCTGCTTGGATCATCTATTATTTGGTTGGATATATGAGTGATTAAAGCGATTTGTTGGGAACCTGGATGCGACAGCTGTGAACGTCTGGGCTACGTAGGGGCTACGCTCGGGCCTGCCACCACACGCCTGAAGGCGATACTGGCGACCTTGAAGCTGGTACGAGCTTTTTGAATGCATTGCATATCATTGGCGCTGAACAACAATAGATCGTGCCCCGGTGCTGGCTGACTTCGACACCAGTACTAAACAGTTCAATCAGGGCTCTTTGTGTCCTGATCGCATGCTCCTTGCACTGCCACAGCAAATAACGATATGACGTATTCACCGCATCCATCTCGTCCTGCTGCAGGCAAAGAGGCCGTGCTAGGCATCAAGGGCAGACAGCAGCAGCAGCGCCACCAGCAGCAGTATGCTGCGCTGGCCTGTGCTGCAGTTTCCCAACCGCCAGTTGGAAGCCAGCTATCAAGCAAGCAGGAGCAGGTTTCTCCTGCAAGTTGACACTTGGCATGGACTGCTGGTGCTGGCTTACATCTCAACATGGCTGGCAGTAGGTGCGTTTGGCTCAGTATCAACGTTCGCCAATGTGCGCATGCCAATGAGGGCTGCCAACCGAAGACAAGAGCTCATACGTGTATGTGTGTAGTTTTCTAATGCAGACAATGGCCGCGAACTCCAGAAAAATGTGTCATGTGGCAAAGCTCATGCACATGCAGGGTATCTGTGTGTCTGTGATGGGTTTGTGCTATGACGCTGACTGCAAACAAGCAAGTGCTACACTGGCAATGCTTATTGTGTGCAGTAGCATGTATTACGCGCATAGCCGTGTAAACCATTCTTTGACCGCCCAATCATCGCACTGCCACTTCCTATTGTGCTGCTACTGCTGTCTTGCAGAGTCTCAGAAATGGGCCTCAACCAACGGCAGCGGCAGTGGCAGCTGCGTGTCAGCATTCGTGCCGTTCCTGAAAGCATACGTGCGCCTCTGCAACATCCGTGCATGGCTCGTGGGCCTGTTGGTTGCCTGCGGCGCGGCGCGGCTGCTGCTGCTTGCCGCACTCTGGCTAGCACCAACTTGGTACCTCAGAATACGCAGCCGTATCGTGACAGCAGTGCTACTGCTGGACGCTTGCACATGTATGCTACTGCGCAGCACTCACTGCAGCTTACAGCTGCCTGGCCTGCGCTGCCGGCAGTCGCTGCTCGCAGACATCGGCATGGCGCCGTCGTTCGTGATGTGGCACCTGCCACTCGCAACAGCGCTGCCGTACTGTGCCGCATACTGGGCTGGCAGCAGCTTGTTACATAACGCGTTATCTCCGCCGGGACTCGCGTCAGCCTCAGCCGTGGCAGCTGTAGCAAGTTGGTCAAACTTTGACCCGCCATGGGCGCAGCTGGTGCGGCTTCTGGCGCAGTTGGTGGCGCCGGTTGCTGTGCTGTATTGGCTGGAGAAGCGGTCTCGGAAAGCGTTTGTGGCTGCACAGGCGCGGGAAGCAGCAGGGGGGCCCGGCTTGCAGGAACGGCAGCCTGGCAGCCCTGTGTGCAGCAGCGAGCAGCATGAGAAAGGTGGGTGTAATTCTCAGATATAGCTGTACGTATATAGTTGCAGAGTCATGTGTGTAGGGTCATAATTACCTGCATTGCAGCCTGGTTCCTAACACGCGGCAGCTTGAGAAACGTGAGTGCCGTTGCTGTACGTTTACACTTGTTCTTCGAGAAGTGTGCCTGCTTGCAGGATAGGGTTGTGGTCCTGATCGCAGCCTGGGTGCTGCGTTGCTGCTGCGTTTTGTGATGCTGTGTGTGCTCTCGGTGTATGGAACTGCAACTGATTATTCAAAGCTCTGGTGTGTTTTTCAGCAGAGCTCAGGATCAGGCACCCCAACACTGTCAATAAGTCGGTTGGTGCATTTTGTCGGGTCGGCCGTTGTTTGCAGATGCACCAGAAACCCCTGATGGGCCTGGCGAGTCCAGCAGACGAGCAGCAAGGCAGCAGGACCCGCAAACAGCAGCAGCAGCAGCAGCAGCCAGATCGCAGCTGCCAGCAGCAGCACGCGCGGGGGTATCAACAGCAGTAGCAGCAGCTGGTGCGCCTGGGCCTGCGGCTCCTGCTGCTCCGGCTGATCCAGCAGCAGCAGCGGCAGCAGCAGCACTGCTGGCCTATCACAGTCCGTTCCGGCGCCGCACAATAACTGTCAAGGTGAGTGTGGTCTAGCATGTGCAAAGCCATGCAGAAGCGGACCTGAGCAAGGTTCTGTGTGCTGCAAATGCTGTGCGTGCCATGATGCCAGTTGTACTGCATGAGCAGCTGCAGCACAGCTGCGGCACAGCTGCGGCACAGCAATACCTGCACACCATTGCACTGTGTATCTTCTCAGCTACGTGCCTGTGTCATTTCATTACCCAAATTGCTTTTGCATCTCATCCAAATAACGCGACTTTGCACTCACAACTTCAAGTCTGCAACATAATCCTGCACAGCAACATCATGAAACCATCAGAGGGTGGCACTCCTGGGCCAGGCTTTGACCCTGCCAGCTTGCTTGAGTCCATTCTGCATCTGCTTATTGGTCATCACACCTGGTCATATGTTGACTGAACCACTCACTTTGTGTGACATGTGTGCAGGTGCAAGCACCAGAAGAGGGTGCGCAAGAACCAGGCTTTGATCCGCCACGCGGTTGACAGCTTGCTTGACTCCATTCTGCATTTGCTTTTCTGTTGTCACATGTACATGTGCAGGTGCAAGCACCCGAAGAGTGCGCACAAGAGCCGGGCTTTGACCCTGCTGCTCGACTGACAGCAGCAGTACAAGCAGCAGTAGCAGCTCTGCCAGGCGGCGAACGCACCGTCATTGCCAACCAGGTCTGCATCCCGGGCTGCTTGCTATACCTTGGACGGCTGCTGGTCACTGGGAAGAAGCAGCGATCTGAGCAGATCAGATCATATCTGAGATCAGATCAGCAGCAGTGGGCGCCGCCAGCCTGCCAGGACGCCACATGGACAGTACAGCTCAGCAACAGTGCGGCAACTGCCAATGCGGCTAGCAACAGCACCAACAGTAGCAATGCGCGGCCGGCGGCTGCAGCGGCAGCAGCAGCAGCAGCGCCGTCACTGGTGTATCAAACCTTGGACGATCTGGACGCAGCTGCCAGGGATGGCAGGCTGCAGGCAGGCATTCAAGGTGTGCTGCAGCGGCAGGCTGTTGAACCCTGCCCGGCCTCCCACGTTGTGGCAACATGGGGCAGCAGGCTGCAGCTAGCGTTGTGGTGGCGGGACCACCAGCAGCAGCAGCAGCGATCCAGGTGGACGCGCCAGCGGCAGCAGCAGGCAACGCTGGCAGCAGCTGCAACGGCAGATGGCGGCGTTGGTGGTAGCACTGCAGGTGACAGTCAGGGACTGTGCATCCGTGCGGTGCTGTCTCTTGGCAGTAGGGTGCTGTTGGATATGCAGCAGCTGCTACCACATGCAGCACCGCCAGCAGCAGCAGCAGGTGTTCCGGGTCTCCAGTGGTGTTCTCTGCAGCTGGATCTGCCACCAGGAAGTGGCAGCAGCAGCAGCGGCACCGCTGCTGCAGCAAGCAGCAGCTCTACAGCAAGCAGCTTGGACGGTAGCAGGCGCAGCAGCAGCAGCAGCAGTGGTGCAACAGCAGTGCTGACGTTATACATCTTACCTGCTGCATCATCTGGCCCCAGTGGGGAGTGTGCACCGTTAGGTGATGTAACGCTGCTGCTGCTGCCGCGCGATGCAGCAGCAGAGCTAACAGGGTTTATGGAGCAGAACCGCTTCACGCAGCAGCTGCTGCAGCCGTTACTAACAGATATGGCTGTTGCACTTGCGGAAGGCACTGCATTGCGCAGCTATGATGGCAGCGGCGCTGCATTAGCTGCTGCTGCAGCTGCTTGGAGCGCGCTGGGTAACCTTGGAAGTGCAGATCTAGATCACAACAGCAGCGGCAGGGGTGATCTGGCAGCAGAGGATGCAACCTCGGACTACCTCGCTGCTGCGTCTGAGGCAGCTGGCAAGGTTCGGCAGTTCTTGGCGAGTGTGGGGACGTTGGAGCAATGTGAGGAGTTAGTTGCAGCGTGCCACCAGGCGCTGCTAGCTGCATATGCCTCACAGGCCACCAGCTAGGTGTGGGCAGCTGCGGTGGGTAGCAGCACAATCAGAAAGACGGCGTTGCTTGCAGCTTGTCAGCAGGTGCTGCGTGTTGCGTAGGCCTCCCAGATGGTGAGGCCCAGCTGCGCATCAAGCAGTTGTAGGAAGGCAGCCACGGTTTGGCGGTAGAGTAGAGCGCTAGGTGTGCTAGCAGCGTGCCACCAGGCGCTGCTAGCAGCGTATGCTGCACAGGCCACCAGCTAAATTTGCCACAGCTGCGATGGGTAGCAGCACGGTTAGGGTCATGGCATTGCTTGCAGCTTGCCACCAGGCGCTGCTAGCTGCGTATGCTTCACAGGCCACCAGCTAGATGTGCTGCGGGGCCATGACATAACATAAATGCAGCCATGCTTCAGAGGTGCCGGTGGGTTAGAAACTCATGGGTTGGTATGCTGAATGCTGAGAACAGGTTGTGTGGTGGTTGTCTGGTGGTTGTGCGATAGCGAGCATGCCGCCGATGTGCATCGTGGCACTTAAGGGGGCCTGTATGCTTCTGGCATGGCTGGCTGGGGCAGTTGATGTGCTGCAGCCGCACACGGCAGCAGAGTACGCACGCAACAGTGTAGCTGTTTGACCGCGGCTGTGTTATATCTGCCTGTTGTGTGTTACAGCAATTGCAGGTATTTGGAAACCTGTTGTTCTGTGGAAACGTGGTGTGTCGCGCTCTATGCGCTGCACTTGATGCGCACATAGTGGGAAGGGCTATTAGGAGGTGTTTGAGCAAGTAGACAGTAGGGGTATTACTGCGTGTAGGCTCATTATTGCGAGTGCAGAGGCTTGCGGCTGCGCGTGCATACCTTGAGGCACTGTCTGCTGCCTGCAGCTTCAGTTTACAACGGACGCTTAGACACATCTGCACACGGCGCACATTGCCTGCTTGGTTGTTGCCGCATTATGCACTGTGATTGTCATGGTGCAGCTGCAGCTGAAGTTGGCACACGTATGAGGCACATGTATACGTCTCCAAGTGGCACACATTGGGTGGTGTGGGTGGTGCATTGTGCCCTGTGAATATGTTGGTGCACCCGCAGGTACCTTGACTGCCTCTGAGGTGCATACTTTTCCATGAAGTGTTGTGGATGTATGAGTTCAGGACACGCTGTGCTGCAGCAGCAGCTATCTTTGCGCATCTTGCTGTGAGAGTGTTGGGATCGGGTTAAAAGGGTGCTGTGCGCGTAGGATGCATCTTGTGTCTTTGCATGCAAATGCATCTATGTGCGGCACGCGACATAACTTGGTTTGCGCGTCAGTCAGGTATCTACTGTGTGATAGTTTGCATGTGTTGTATGCGTGCACAGGACTGTTGTCTTTTGTCAGCTGTTGACAAGGGTTAGGCTCCCCAAATATGCTGTCTGCGTCTGCGTTGTTTGTTTGTCACTGGTTGGAAGCTCTGTTTCCAAAGGCTGATGGTTGCTATCAGCGGCAACTGCACATTGTCATGCCATTGATGGCAGTGTCGACCATTAACAGAGTTAGGGCCACTGGCCCACCCCCTAAGCAGCCATACGTTGACTCATGGGGCTGAAAAGGGGGGGATGGGAGAAGCACGGGCATCTTGCCGTGCCATTCTGTGTAGGCTGCATTTGGCTGATCTGTTTCATCTTTGTTCCCGCTGCTGATCGTGTGACAGCGGTGATGGTTGTTACATGTGTTATGTGACACTGTTACAGCAGTTCTCCAACAACAGCATGTACTAGAAGGGTTTGCTGCAGCGTGCAGTAAGTGGGCAATGTTGCTGCACAGTGCGCTGGCTTGCAGCCGTTGCATCAGGTTTTGGCATGCTGTGATGCCGAATCTGCTGCGCTGTTGCTTCATCTTCTGTTCTCTGTTGTTCTCTGTTCAAATTCGTTATCCGTTACAAACCGTTATGACAGTGGTCCTGCATCCCGTGCATCCCGTGCATCTTGTATGAGCGGAGGTTGCTGAGGGCTTGGTGTGCGATGCATTGTGGGTGCATGTGACGCTTGGTGCATGGGTCTTTGTGATTGGCTCGTGTTGGTCTGTGTCTGTCTGCATTCTGTGCATGTGTGTGCTGACAGTTGTCGATCTGCTGTTAGTATGCCGATGCAAGACCGGCGCAGTTGCTCTGTGTTGGTGGCGACTCGAGCCACCAGCACACTGACCTCTGGCCAGCGCAATGCAGTGCCGTTGTGCAGTTGTCGGCATGTGCGGAACCGTGCTGTTTACTTGTGCATGCAGCTCAAGTAAGGGGCGGTGGCTGCAGCGGTTGTACACTCTGGCATCAGGCATGTTCAAATCTTGAGGACTTGCAGCGGGCTATTTTGCTTGTGCCGTGTGCATGAAGCGTGCTGAAGGACCTGTTGGATAACTATTGATGTGTACACATGTGTGCAGGCTTGGGATGTCCGTAATGCTTTCAAATATTTCGGAGCGGTGCTCCCGCTTCCTTCCACTTCCGTGGGGTGCAGGGTCGATGGCAGCATGGGTGCATCACGGCGTTCCTCCATGCTGCTTTGATGGGAGTGATGCTATGGCTTGAATGATGACGTGTGCTGTGTTTGTGCTGCAACGGACGCTTCAAGCGAGCATGGGGGATACGGGGTAGGGCTGCGGTGGCTGCAGTATTTGCATGCTGCTCAGAACGTGCGCATGGAAGCGGCAGCAGCTTGTGTGGTTCTCTAGAAGAAGAAGAAGAGGGGTTACAGGGTGTGTTCAAGCGGCTACGCCGCAACGGACACCAGCTAGAAAAAGGATGCTGCGAACAGCTCAGCTCAGACTGTCACTCAAAAGGAGGCTGAACCCCAGAAAAACAGCCCCTGTGTGAGAGGCATGACATTTGGTGTGCAAGCACAACCGTCTTTCTCATCACACGCAATGTTGGTGTATCAGAGGGTATCTGATCATGAAAGCAGTAGTCTAAGCAGTGTCAGTGACAGCAATCTATACATTTTGCAGTACAGGCGGCGGGCTGAGCTCGGGCGTCTAACACTAGCTCAAGAAAAGCAGGTCGGACTCAGGTGGTTCTCGCATGTGAAAAGGGGCCGGGCTAGCATGAAGTCATGTGTGCAGAAGCCCGGTTACGAGCGCGCAATGTGTGGGCTGAACTTCAGCCTGGCAGGCGCTGTTTTTAGCTGCAGATGTTCAGCCAGCGGCTATACAGCCCTCCTTGAACGCGTGTTGCTTCATCTGGAGGAGTTCTTTGTTCTGGTTGATGACTGAGCATCTGCAGCTGGTAGTGCATAATGGTGCAAATGGCAGGCCTGACAAAACCCCAGCGCACCTCACTTGTACTGCTGCTGGTACATGTGGCACACTGTGGCTGCGATTACTACCTGCACCGCGTGCGGATCTTCGTCTGTGCTTCTCAGCCCATGTTGTCTCTGCGTGTACGCGTCTGACGTCAGTGTACGTTGAAAAAGGTTGTGTGCATCAGCAGTGCTTCGTTGTGCTGCCGTGAGATCTACTGCAACGCTGTGCTTCGAGCACTTGTAACTTCTGCCAGCACGAATGCTTGTTTGAACTCGAAGTAGGCAGCCTAGCCAGATCGTCAGCACCAGCAGAGGGAATCAGCCAAGCAGCACGACGAGCTCTTGGCGCTTGCGCAATAGGCTTGGTGAGAGCTTCACGACTATTAAAATAACATAATCAGCACTCTAGATGCCCTTTTCACCCCGCAACAGGCTCCACATGCGCTAGTGACCTTGATCACTCATCAGGTAGTGCCTTCTCTACCCGGCTTCCTGCAACATCCGGTTGCTCCGAAAAACAGCTTGAACGGCATACACTCACGAGTGATGTACGCTGTATACACCATTGCAGGATAGCAGGCTGGATCAAGCAGCATGTTGACGCATCACAGCAGCAGCAGGGGCCTGGCGCTTCTGCTGCAGGCCCGTGCCGCTCATACAGCAAGCGTGCAGCTGCAGCAAACCTTCGGCATCACTTCACGCAGCAACATCAACGACGAAAGCAGCAGCTGGGTGCAGGCAACTGCAGCTGGACCGCACAGCAGGAGCAACTCCCAGCACGGCATGCACACAAGCAGCGGTGGTGTCAAAAGCAGTCAGCAGCACACTTTTGCTCAGCCGCACACTCTCGATGATAATCAGAAGGTTTGGAAGCAACAGCAACACCAGCAGCACTGGCAAATAGGGCCAGGCTCCCGGTCCTTCCCCTGCCATGCAGCTGGTCTGCAGATGCGCATTGGTGACAGCAAAGCAGGCAGCAGCAGCAACAACATAGCTGCTCTACAGGGGCTGCACCGCAGCAGCAGCAGCAGTGTGTTTGGTGATACTGCATTCTACAGGTCAATGACCAGCAGCAGCAGCAGCAGCAGCACTGGCCTTCCTGGCAGCAGCAGCAGCGGCCAGGCAGCAGCAGACAAGGCGCAGGAAGCTGATGCTGCTGCTGGTGCTGCTGCTGCGCGCCTTGCGTCAAAGCTGCAGCTGCCGCCTGTCATTGTGGCAACTGCCAACAGCACAGGCGCAGTGCTGGCGAAGGCTTCTAGGGCAGGAGCTAAGCAGGTGGGATAGGTTTAGGGTAGAAGGTCCAGGGTTTTGTGTCAAACCCTAAACCTTAACTGAAGGGCAGGAGCTAAGCAGGTGAGTTCGGACGCAGCACGCGGTGTGTGGCAGCGTATGCCCTGCCTCTGCATTTGCCAGTTGCATGTGGCCCATGCGCAGTGCTGCCTGCGGCTAAGGCAATGTCCAATCTACACGATGTGTCGCTGTCTGAAAAGCAGCTTTTCAGTATCGGCTTTTTGCGCTTAATAATGTTGACTGGACCCACATGTATGCACTCTCTCTTTCTCAACAATCTTGTCAATCACTGTGTCCTGCTCGATGCCTCTCTGCCGCTGCAGGTGTCAAAGCTAGTCAAGTTGGTACAGCAGACGTCACTCCTGCAAGCAGCGTCCCTGCAGCTTTCCAGCATTTGGCAATCCCACAGCACTGCGATAACCTCGTTGGCAGCAGCAGCAGCAACAGCAGGCGTTTACCACCTCACATACACAGCAGCAGCCTGCTTTGTGGACATGTCAGCCCCCGGTGCCGCGTTTGCGTGCGTCGGGGTTTCGGCTGCGGTCGTCGCGGGTTTATGGCTTTACGTGCGGTCGGGGTTTATGGTGGACCCCGAGAGGGTTTACCAGGTGGCGATGCGCAAGCTGACTCAGCATGCTGGGCTTCAGGAGGTGATGGGAGCGCCACTCGCAGGTGGGCAGATGCAAGTGTCACGTATGTAGTGTTGTATTGTAGATGCTTCAAGCGTGGTTCAGGCAGCCCACATGCTGTTGTGCGGCGTGTAGGGCTGCAGGTTATGACAGAAGGTCGGTTTGCATCTGGCTGCTTTGATTGCTGCCTGTGCAACCATACAAGAATTGATAAAGAATCTTTCTTGAGGTGACGACTGCCTGCAACTCTTGCTCACATTCGCAGGCAGTCCAATGCGTGTGCAGCTGGTAACACGGGGAAGCTGGTTCATCCAGGAAACGCTGATGCCAAAGCGGCGTGCGCCACGCATCCACATGCTGTTCCCACTCAGCGGACCAGTGCAGTCAGGCGTGGTGTCATTGCAGGTGCGTTGCGGTATGAACTTCAATGTTTGAGCAGCAGCAGCAGCAATGCAAAGGCTATGTTACATCCACATGCTGCTTCCTACTCACTGTACCGGTGCCGTCTGGTGTGGTGTCAGTGCAGGCAGGGCTAGGGGAACTGCTGTAGACTGATTGGGCTGCCATGTGGCAAGTACGCATCCAGACCAGACCTTTGCTGGATGTGTATCAAAGACGCGTTGCGCTGAGGTGAACGTGCTGACACCCTTGTGCTTCACTCTGTCCTGCTGCTGCTGCTGCTGCTGTAGGCCAAGAAATTGGGCAGCGGCAAGTATGCAATCCAAGCGCTGCTGGTGGAGCTGCCCCAGAGGGTACATGCTAATGCTCTTGCCATTCAATTGTTTCTGCTGCTGCTGCAGGCCAAGAAGTTGGGCAGCGGCAAGTATGCGTTCAAAACGCTGCTGGTGGAGCTGCCCAGCAAGGCTCTCAAAGGGGCAGAGGGCACAGCAGCAGCAACAGCAGCAGCAACAGCAGCAGCACAGCAGGCAAGCGCTGCTCAGGAGTTGGGTGGTGCCACAGTATCTACAAGCAGCAACAGCAGCAGCAGTAGCACAAGTGACGTGGCTGGGAGTACAGCAGCAGCAGCAGCAGGAGGCACAGCAGCAGTGTCGCCTCCTGCTAGGGTGTACATTGTGGGCGGTCCCAAAGGTACCAGCAGCGGTTTGCAGGAAGCTGCTGCTGCAGATCCCAGCAGCAGCAGCAGCAGCAGCAGCGTGAATGCAGCAATGAGCTCTCAGGAGCCTGCAGCTCAAGCTCTGCTAGAGCAGCTCAAGCAGCCGCTGGTTTTTGCGCTTCAGCAGAACCTCGTCATTTACAAAGCAGAGGATGAGATGGAAGGGGAGTTAGGGTATAACACGGTGCTTGAGTTAGACCCTGCACAGATGACGATATGGGATCGGGCAGTGCAGGGGGGTTGTGTGGTGGTGCGTGGTGGTGTGCATTGGTCCAAAGTTGCTGGCTGCGAGGTGGTGAAGATGGCTAGGAGATCGATGCAGGCATTGCGCCAGCCTCGTAGCAGCAGCAGCAGCAGCAGCAAAATTACACAGCAGGGTGAGGCAGCAGCAGTTGGAGCTGGTGCAGGCAGCAGCAGCAGCAGTGCTGGCGGTGCAGTAGGAGCAGCTGACAAGGCATAGCTAACCGTATACCTCATGTTGTAGTTGAGGCAGTGTTCGCTGTTGAGGGGATTGCTAGAGTGTTTGTTGCTGTTGTACTGCTGCAGTGCAAAGCATGGAGAGTGCAGACGTTGCTGCCGCAGTGATTGGCGGCTTGCTTGGCGGCGTAGAGGTTCACTACCACCAAGCCATAAACTGTGAAAAGGGTTGCAGGATACTAAAATTGCAGAGATAATGCAGCATAATGCAGTACTCACATGTCTAGATGGGGCCCCCGCCACTATGGCTGAATATGCTTGAACCTCAGTCTTCTGCTTCTCCTTGCTAGTTGATTCTAGTATTACCTGCACTCAAAGGAAACTGTGCCGGGTGGCTTGCCAGTCAACTGTCAAGCTGGCTGCGGCAGCCCGCCAGCGATGAACTGCGCCAAGTACATTTCAGCGCAGTACTAGCTGATCGGCAGGAGCTGCGGACACTGATGCAGCACACATACGATATCGTGCATCGATGCACCGGAAGCCTTGCAGGGCGCAGCGCAGATGTCATGGTCAAGGCTGCACAAGCCCCGGCCACCCCGGCAGCACACAGCGAAGTGGACAGATGGCGCCGCACTGTGCCACCTGCGGCTAACGCGCAAGATACACGACGTCAGCAGCGCATTTGGCGAGACGCCGGACGCCACAGCAGATCGCAGAGCTGCGTGGGTGCGCGACTTGGTGCCGTGGTTGCTTTATGGCGACGATGACCCGCTGGATCTGGGGTTGACACTGCGCAGCTGGGCAGATGCTGTTGCTGCGGCCCTGCCCAGCCGCTGCTGCTGTGCCAACCCGTGCTGTGTGTCGCTGCGTGAGATGAGTGAGTGGCAGATGGTTGGGGGCAGGGGCTGCGTGTGTGGCGGCTGCGCTGCAGGCAGCGGCCAGGCGGTGTGTTACTGCAGCAGGGAGTGCCAGACCGCACACTGGCCAGCACACAAGCCGGTGTGCCGCAGGCTGCGGCAACAGCAGCAGCAGCATCAGGAGTAGAGTCTGCCGCGTCGCCATAGCACTAGCAGCGACTGCTGAGCCTCAGCAGTGCAGACTGCAATTGCCAAGGGTGGCAGGGTGTAGCAGCAGCTTCAGTATCTTGTGAGGACTGCTGAGTCAGCATGCTGGTTGCAGCAACGCCAGGTGGCATCTGTGTCACAGTGATGGAGTATTGTGTTGACAACTAGCAGGTCTGCTTCTACACAGCAACTCAGTTGCTGGGGCTGTAGCGTGCTGCGGTGTGACAGCACTGTTTTGGTGTCACTGACGCCCTGCTGCACCCTAAGCCCTGCATGCGTTACTGCAGCGCCTGCATTTGGGCGTCTGCAGCGCTGTGCACAGCCGTTGGGTTCTCGATATGAATCGACACGCAGATCGCGCGGAAGATCTACGGCGTGCTCGCCCAACCACAAGCAGTTTCTCGATCCATTCAGGTAGCTCTCCGTGGCACATACGCGTTGCGATAGGCAAGAGTCCCTCGCTCGCTCGTTTGAATTAATACGTTTGTATACTCTTTGGTGGACACCTGCCCTCCGGTTGAGTACAGGTGGGACATTGTGCGCTGCATGCATGATGCCTTGGGGCATGCAGGGGTGCAGCAGACGTGCATTTATTTGCGGCAGTTCTTCCACTTGCGGGGACTGCAGTCGGATGTGGTGGCTTTTGTGCGTTGCTGTGACAACTGCCAGAGGCGCAAGCTGGTAATGCCAGCACTGCCGCCCTTGCAGCAGCCTGAGGTGCGTGGTCCTTTTGAGCATGTGCATGCAGATTTGTGTGGGCCTTTCCCGGCTCCTTTGGTGAGCATACACGGTCGTCTGTCCGTGCCTAACAAGCCAGTCAAGGCACATGTTGTCATCATGGTGGATTACTTCACCAAAGCAGCAGAGTTCGCGATTGTCTATGACAAATCTGCTGCTGCAGTCGCCAAGGCATTCGACTATTCCTGGATTTGCCGTTATTTTGTGCCGGCGTACGTGATAAGTGACAACGGCCACGAGTTTGAGAGTGAGTTTGTGCATTTGCTTTCACGTTTGGGTGTGCAGCATATCCGCACCAGTGCATCGCATCCTGCCAGCAACGGTGTTGTGGAGCGCGTGGTCAAATCATTCCAAGTCCATGTTGCATACGCATGTCAATGCTCATCCACAGCACTGGGTGCAAAGTTTGCCCGTCATACGCATGCAGTACTGGTCTCGGGTGCATACTGCTCTGGGTATGTCGCCTCAGCAGATGGTGTTTGGCAGGCTGCCCCGCCCTGCGCTGCCTCTCAGCAATGACATGCTGTTGGCGGCGGCGCAGGCTGACGGCCAGATGCCGTGCAGGCTCCCGCCTGTGGTGTCTGTTGTGCCTGACGAGTGCCTTTCTCCGTTTGAACACGTTGCTTCTTTGCAGCAGCAGTTGATGGAACATGAGGCATTGGTGTTTGATCGCATTCGTATGCAGTTTTTCAAGAATGCGCGTCAGTGGCCTCTGCGTCACGACACCTGCAGGGATCGCCTGTGTGCTACGCCCTGCCTGTGTGCTACGCCCTTGCGGGTTGGTGATTGGGTGCTGGAGGTGCTTTCTGGGCCGGTGCCTGCCCTGCATGATCAGGTCAAGGGCCCCTTTGTGGTTCTGGGTTTTTGTGGAGACGAACAGGAGATTGCAATCCTGTCGACTGGCGGTGCGGCTTTCAAGGATCCTATTGTGTTAAAGAGCCACGTCAGCAATCTCGCCAGGTACTATGCTGAGCATCATTTGCGGCGTGTGCTGTGAGCGCGGTGAGTCCTGGGTCCTTCGTTTGTGTGTGTGTGTGTAGCAGTTGAAGTAGCAGTTTGCACTTTCTATACTACAAGACAGGGTCTGTGTGATGGGCAAAGTGATACCTCACAGTTTCGGTTCTTACAGGCGTCTGCCGTCTAAAGCCAAAGCCTGAAGTAGCAACTTGCACTTCTAATACTACACGACAGGGTCTGTATGATGGGCAAAGTGATACCTCATGTTTTGGGTCTTACAGGTGTTTGTCGTCTAAAGCAAAAACCTGAAGTAGCAGTTTGCACCTTATATACTACAAGACAGGTCTGTGTGATGGGCAAAGTGATACCTCACAGTTTCGGTTCTTCCAGGCGTCTGCCGTCTCAAGCCAAAACCCTGAAGTAGCAGTTTGCACTTTTTATACTACAAGAAGGTTCTGTATGATGGGCCAAGTGATATCTCACAGATTTGGTCTTACATGTGTCTGCCCCATGTGAAATGCAAAAGGCTACAGTGGGCAGTTTGCGCCAGCCACAATGCGTACATCATGGCTGATGATGTACATGATGTACATGGTACATGATGTACATGATGTACATGATGTACATGATGTACATGATGTACATGGCTGATGATGCTAATGAATCAGACAACGCCAGGCGTTGATACTGATAACCTCATGTATTTTACTTGGCGCTCTGGCCTGCATGCACCACTGCACCCCCAGCGGACCTGATGCAAAAGCACAACCGTCCAAGCCTGTACAGCTTCCGCTCCATGCATGCTGGCGAGGTGTGGCTGATCATCCGGCGGCTGCCCATGGCCAGCCTTCCCAGCGATCTGTGGCCCTGGTGAGTGTTTCTGCTGCTGTGTTATTGTGATTTCTGTGCAGCTGGGGTGCTTTGCCAGGGGTGATGACGGCACACTGCAGGCTGTGAGCACGACAATGCTGACCTGCCTGTCCCAAGGAGCTGCTGTGATGCTGCTACGATGCCACATCCATCCCTTAGTTTGAAGCATGTGTGTGGGGCTGCTTTTGCAGGCATCTCGGGCGCGCTGGGCGCTCAGCAGCAGCAAAGTCCTGGCTCAACTACGTGGAGAATTACATGTTTGGATTCGGCCCCCGGCTGACCTACGCGGACTCTGCTGGCCGCGACATGCAGGTGGTCAAGTTCAAGCGGTCACTGCTAGGCTGGTGAGCAACATCCCTTGGTGGCATTGTTGGGTTACGTGCATAAGTGACTTGCTTGTGTGGCTTGTGCAGTCATGCAGCTGCTGATGCAGTGTGCGTCTTGTGCAGCTGAAGCCAGCATGTTTCGAGCATGCTGCCAGTGCCTCCTGATTAGGACAGTCACTGATGAGCCAGGCCCTGACCTGACCTGCCTCACTGCTTCTCTTCTGCTGTATGCTTAGGTGCCCCACCCTGGCCAACAGCGCATTGGTGGCCAGCCTGGATGAGGCAGGCACAGAGCAGCTGCAGCATGCCACAGAGCTGGCGCAGCTCTACGGCCTCAACAAGTGCACGCCAGATGTTTGGCAGACTATCATTAACTGCGTAGAAGCAGAGGGCAGCCTCAGTGGGATGCTGCAAAAGCTTACAGTGTCCCTGATGCACAACGGCTATGAGCTGGCATCATGCAGGAATGCCTGCGACTGGCAGTACCAGCACATGTCAGCAGCAGAGGCAGATGCTCACCTGCAGCAGCTGCGTGAGAGCATCCACTCCAGCAACGCACAGCTGTACGGCGGCGCAGACAGGCTGCCCCCAAGCCTGCCTGCCCAGTGCTGCTGCAGTGTGTGGTTGACTTGCTGGCAGCTGACTGGGATGCCATCAAAAGCAGCTTTGCAAACCCAACAGCGCGCAGCGAGGCAGTGCTAGCGACAGCACAAGCAGCAGCTGCGGCTGCTGTGCAGGCTGCTGCAGACACAGCAAGGCACGTGGCAGCCGGCAATGCGGCTGCTGCAGATGCCAGTGCAGCTATAGCAGACAGTGCAGCAGCTAACGCGCGCAACAAAACCCACCTGGCAGCAGCAGCAGTGCCACCAGCATCAGGCTGGATGGCAACAGGGCCTGCAGCCTTGCCAGTTGGGCCAGCAGGGCCAGCAGGACTAGCAGTCGGGTCAGCCGGGCCAGCAGCAGCAGCAGAGCCACTAGCAGAACAAGCAGCAGCAGCAGCAGCAGCAGCGCCAGCCCCCGCAGGTGCCATCACGCTGCTGCATGGTGCTGGCTTGCTTCTGCTGGCCCCCAACAGCAAGCTGTAGTGCCAGCTGTCCAAGCCGCTGGGTGGCAGCTGCAGCATCCGCAACACCACCTACAGCCGCTACACTGTGGGTCAGCTCATGACATCTACAGGTGTGCACATGCAGGCTGGCCAGCAGCAGAACGTGCAAGTGCGTGTTGCTGCTGAGTTTGTTGCTGGTGGCAGGCCCCTGAGCGGCGGCAACTGGGCAAAGCAGCCGTGCAATGTGTGTGTATGGCCCGGCGAGACCCTGCTGCTTTGGGAGCAGCCAAGCCACAGGCTGGGCCGTAAGTTTGGGGGTGACGCTGCCAGCTTCGCCTACCCTGCCCTGTATGGCACCTTCAAGGAGGAGCGTGTGGCGGGTGCAATAGGTGGGTAAGCCTGGCAATGAGGTTGGCTAAGTTCTTGAGATTGGTTCCTTTCTGGTTGTAATTGCTGAGGCACTGTAAGAACTGTTGCAGGGTTTGGCTGTTTCTGTGGGTCTGATACACTTTGTACAGCTTCTCTGCGTTGCTGCTCTGCTGCTGCTCTGAGCCTTGCGCGCAGCTCTGGGTGTTCTGCCTGCAGCTGCGTGAGTGTCCTCTGCAGCAGCGCCTTGGCTTGGATATGCCGAGCTGTGTTGCCAGGCTTCGCCTTCTTGTGGGAAGGCCCTGCGCCGCCGCTGCTGCCGCCGCCATGTTTGTGTCCCGGGGCTGCTGGCTGTTGCTGTTGTTGCTGTTGCTGTTGCTGTGCACTGCTTGTTGCTGACTCAGGGACAACCAGCTTGTTGGTGAGCTCTGCTTCCACCACCCTACCATCCTTTACTGCGTCTTTGTTTCTGTAAAAATAGCACAGCAGCTGACCCAAGGCGTCTGCCATGTCGTGCTGTGACCCTTGTGTTTCCTGCCACATTTCTAAGTCATGGTTCCGCCCCGCAAATGCATTGCCATCGCCTGCCTCCAACAGCTGGCGCACAGCGTTTGCTGTACTCACTTTGCGGACGTGCCGAGTCATCTGCTGCCAGTTTTTGATCCCGAGGAACTTGTAGCGCTCGCTGGCAATCAGCACCCGCACTGTTTTGTCCCGGCATAGGTAGTACATAACAATGGCCTGCTGCAGCTGAAGATTGAAAACAATGCCTTCTTGGCGTCAGCGTCCCAGGGTTGGTCTTCAACTAACACCCAAAAGTCATCAGATTTCAGTGCAGCTGTTACATTGTCTGTGATTGTGTCCAGATAGCGCTTCACCTGATCTGTGCTACGGATCACCTGCTCATGCACATCAAGCAGTTTGTGTCGATTCCAGTAGACAATGGTTTGGGTGGTGCTGTCAAAAGCGCACACGCCAGCATTCTGCGTGCCAGGGTCTATGGACAGACAATACTTTTTAGGAGGCTTGGGGGCGCTGCGTAGCATACTTGATTGTGTAATGCACCCACATAATAATGCCTGTTTCTGCCACCCTTGCATGTTTGCAGGCGCCCTGCAGCTGGATGGCGCAAGGCCACAGCAGCGTGCTGCTGCAAGCGCAGCTGCAGTTACAATCACTGCACTGCAGCAGCCGCAGCAGCCAGCAGCGCCAGCGCCAGTGCTGCTAGAGGCAGCAGGGGCAGTGCATCCTGTTGCGCCAAGCAGCATCAGCAGTAGCAGCAGCATGACCACTGCAGCGCTGGACGCAGTGTCAGACCTTTCAATGGCCCTGAGCAGCGAGGCTGATGCTGCACATGCTGCTGCAGTAGCTGCCGTGGTGCCTTTGCTGAGGGCTGCAGCAGACCCAGCTGTGGCTGCAGCCATCAAGCAGGGGCTGAAGCAGCTGTACGCGGCAGTACGTCAGGGTGCTTCAGTGCCTGCAGGTGTCCTCGAGGCCCTCACAAGCAGCATCAGGGCGCTTGCTGTGCCGGCTTGTGGACCCAGTGCTGCCAATGACACCAATCCCACAGCAACAGCAACGGCAGCACCAGCAAGCGCAACACCTACCAGCACAGGCAAGAAGTGCAAGCATGGCACTGCCATGGCAGCAGCAGCAGCAACAGAGGCGGACAACAACAAAAAACAAAAGGTGCAGAAGCCTCCCCCTGTATTTTCTGCTGGCCGGCCGGGCGTGTGGCTTGATGAGGATGTGGCTGGGGATGGGTGCTGGGTACAGCTGGGCGATCACGTGTTCATGGGGGTAGAGTGCAGCAAGAAGAACATGCGAGACCCAGCCAGCTTCAAAGTGGCAGCAACTGCTGCTGAGGGTGCAGGTGGATCTGCTGGCAGCAGCAGCAACAGCAACAGCAGCAGCAGCAGCAGCAAAACCCACCTGGTTTGGCTATTCCGCGTGGACCGCTTTGAAGGCAACTCCATGTTTGGCCGATTCTATCAGAATGCTGCGCGCAACCTTGCCCAGCCCCTGCAGTTTCAGCGAAGATCTCAGGAGCTGTGCAGTAACAAGATCAGCAGCATTCTGCATGTTCTGCAGCCCTCTGACAACAGCAGCGAGGCGCTGGAGACATTGACTAAAGTGGAGGCAGAGTGGCTGTTGGAGGTGCAGGCTGGGCTGTGTGCAGTTGAGACTTAGCTAAGCTATTGCTGAGACATGAGTTTTGAGCAGTAGCATGAGATGAGTGTGGGCTCTATGCATGATGTACCTTGTGACTGCAGCTAGCTGTGCAGTGAGCTGTGGCAGGACAACTTTGGAGGGTACCTGGCTGTGCACAGCAGCAGCACCCAGCCCAGTTAGGGGCATTCAATGCCATTTTGCTTTCAGTTTTGAGCAGACACCTACATGACCGAAGTTGTGGGGTATCACATTTGCCATTTAGCAGACCTTGCTGGTATATAAAGTGTGCAAACTGCTACCTCAGGCATTTTGCTTTCAGGTTTGAACAGACAGCTACATGACCGAAGTTGTGAGGTATCACTTTGCCCATTTAGCAAACCCTGCTGTATATATGTAGTGTGCAAATTGCTACCTCAGGCATTTATGTGCGCTTTGGGCAGACAGCTACATGACCACAATAGCAGCTCTTACCTCTTGACCTCTCAAAGCTGTTGCCCAAGAACTTGGCTCCAGAAAGAGCAGCGTTGACCATGCTTGGGGTGGCCTCGTCAAAGCTGGCAACGTGCTGCAGCCCCCCATATGGCAGGGTGAAGCCCATGGCATTGTTGGGAGTGCGCTGGGTCCCAGTGATGCTGGCCTCACCAATGCTGCTGCTACTGTTGCTGCCCCTGCCCCTGCCCCTGCCCCTGCCCCTGCTGCTGTTGCTGCTGCTTTCACCGCCACTGCTGCTGCTGCTGCCTTCACTGCCGCTGCTGCTTGCAGCACTGCTGGAGGCACTGCCAGCCCCACGCTGCTGCTTGACAATGGGCTCTGCTGGTGACACTGGCTGCAGGTAGGTGAGCACAGCAAAGACCAGCGCAGTTATGCTGGCCAGGCACAGGTCGCTGCAAGCTACAGGCAGGATATCATGGTACTCAGGGGCGCCAAAATCTATCAACCCTTTTGCATGGTAGTACACTGCACTGAAGCCAGTTCCTAGGGTTGCCTGGAACTGCGCCAGCAGCCTGCTGAGACCCAGCAGCCACACAGGCGGCTCACCCTCCAGCCCAGGCATGGAGCTGTGGTCCCAGGTGCCCCGCGCTGTCTCTGCTTGGCGTGAGCCCAGGTACAGGTGATGCGCCGTTGCCAGCAGGGCCTGCCCAGCCTGCCGCGCCCGGAATGCTGCGCTGGCGGTTGTGTTCTGCCCCCCGCTGGTAAGCCTGGATGGATGGAACCACAGCGGGTCGCCGCGCTCCTTGAGGGCCATCTGTTGATCACTGCAGGCAGGGCATGGGAACACAGTACAGCAAGCGCACAGTCAGCGGCATGAAAACGCAAGTGAACTTGGCTGGACTGCCGCTGATGCAGGATTGTCGCATGCCAAGCTGGCAGTCAAGCATCCTTCAGACCACATCGGCACATGCAGTATTCAGCAATCTGGTGTAGCTTGGGGATGGTGCTTACTTGATATCTTTCAGTGCTGACAGCAGTTCTGCCTCCACTGTGTTGTTGAGGCTGACTGGCATGGCTTTGTACTGAGGTTTTGAGGTGCCTGCCACTGCTGCTGCTGCCTTCTTGCTGCTGCCAGGAGGGCGGCCACCCTGCAACAGCACACAAACACACATGCAGCCATACTGTAATGACTAGACTTAGGCAGGTAGTCACTGTCTGTTGCTTGCTTGCCCCCAAAAAGGGTTCTGAAAGCAAAACCTGAGGAAGCAAAATCCTCTGTATATTATACAAGGCATGTTTTTGGGGGGTATTGTGCTACCTCAGAGATTTGGACTTTGAGGTGCCTGATCATCTGAAAGCAAAACCTAAGGAAGCAAAAATCCTCTATATATTACACAAGGCATGCTATTTTTGGGCATCGTGCTACCTCAGAGTTTTGGACTTAAAAGTGCCTGATCAGTTAAAAGCAAAGACTGAGGTATGCGCCAAGGTGCAGCACACGTCTCTGCTAGCAGAGCAAGCTCTTTGCATGTTCAGTAGGTTGTGCATTTGCAGAGCTTCTGCAAGCTGTCCTGGTATGCACACACATTGAGCAAGCCACTGCTGGCATTTTACCTTGCAGTTCCACCATGCTTCCATCAAGCGGGTGATGGTCCTGGAGTTGGCAGGGAAAGCCAGGTCAACCTGCAACAAAATTTACAGTGTGAGCTTGTGCAATGGCCCCAGCAGCTGAGAACTGTTGACACTCCCAACTCACCTGCAGCTGCTGAATCCTGCCATCAGCCTTGAACTCAATGTGCTGCCCAACTCCTCTGATGGCAGGGCTAGAGTGCGCCCCAGCCACAGCGCCAGCCTGAACTCCTGTATCAACTGTGGGTGGGTCAGCAGCAGCACATTCAACAGGCTAAGAGCTGATGCCAGCAAGACCTTACTTACCTGGTCCTGTACATAGCTGGGGTTGAGCTCCAGCGACATGCCTGCAGCAAAGCTTGTGCACACCATAGACTCCCACTGCTGCAGGTCACCGTTTACAATCAGCTCAAAGACATCTACTCCAGCGTGGCCACCCCGCTGCTGTAGGCGCCTCAGAGCAGCCTGCTGGACTGCACTGCTGCTGCTGTTGCTGCCAGGCAACCGCTGCAGAGGCTGCATGTGCCTGCCTAGACGTACTGATATAGGAAAAACCCTTTCAGACACTCTGTTTTGTGCAGCAGTCACATCTTGAGGATATGTTGCTGAGGTGAGACTGCTGCTGAAGGCTGCAGACAAACAGCAGACGAGCATTAGTTGAAGGCGACCCCGGAATCCCCTGTTGCATTGTTTGCACCAGCAGCGCGGTGTGTCTACCTGTGATTTATGCTCTCAGAGCTGGCAGCAGTGGCGCTGAACCAACAGATCCCATAAACAAGCTTCGTGTTGGGTGTGCTCAGCACTGCGGTTTTGGAAACCGACGCTCTACCTTTGAGCTATGCAGTCACAGTTTTTCTTCAGCTAAGTCAGAGTTGCACAGAGTTGTGGGAGTTCTTCAGCCAGACCTTGTCCGTTCTGGCGCCACCCACTGACTGTATATCATCATGTCATGGCACGAATGGAATCATGAGGATGGTGATTCTGGTGCATTGGTGGTGGGGGGGGGGGTTGGGGTTGGGGCCGTCATGACAGTGACACTGTCACACGGGTTGTGACCAGCACGCCTATGCTGCCTTTCAGCTGCATCGTGCCGGAACATCCTTTCCATCCAGTGGTGGAGTTGCACTGCATTGCTGCTGTTTGCAGATCGTGCAATGCTACAGCCAGTTTTTCACACAATCACAATGACACTAACACTGCTGACTAGGATTTGCACATTGTTGGCTCCAAAGGCTTGAACTCTGCTTACAAACTCCGACGATGATCTCACGCATCATCAAGCACGTACTGCCATGTTGTTACCCATGGATCGGCCAGCATAGCGCAGCAGTGCAGAGTTGGACCCTCATATCCGAAGCATGCTGCCCTCTTCGGCTGCCCACCGCAATATCGGTCGCCACTTTTTGTCAGCTATCAATGCATTGGAATGGTTGAAGTTGAGATCGATTGGTGCCAGTGCTCTGCAAGGCAGCCGCAGCAGCAGCAGTACACCGGCGACACTGTCAACACAAGCAGCGATACCGGACAGCAGCTCGCTGAGTGACAGACAACCTGCTGTTACAAAACCTTTATATGAACGCTGCGGAGTGCGCGGTAGGCCTGGAGAACCTGGCAGCAGCAGCTACAGCAGCAGCAGCAGCAGCAGGGGCAACTATGCCCCTCTGATGCCTCCACTTACGACTAGAATAACAGGTGGGTCTTGCTCCTTACACCTTTGACATACGCAGCTTATGCTGGCGACTGCTCTTCGGGCTGCAGCAGCAAGCACCCATCAGGCTTATTCCTACTTGTATGCTTGCAACCCGTGTGTTGCACCAAACTGCTGCTGCACCATATGTTCACTTTCAGTAATGTGCAGCCACATGAATCCATTTGCATAGATGTTCAGCGACCCTGTTACATTTTACAAGCGCTGCTATCCAACAACCTGAGCATCTGCAGGCGTCAGGCGCTGTAAGTTTCAGCTCTTCACCTTCGCAACTGCCTACGATGTTGTGCTGTCGCTGCTCGTTCATGTGCAGGCTATCAAGCCAGCCAACAGAGATGCTTTGCCAGCAGCAGCAGCAGCAGCACTGGAACCAGGGTTAGGTCAGCACCGCTTGACGAAGCAGCACTAGCTGCTGCTGCCAGCACATCTTCTGCGCGTGACACCTTCGAACCAGGCGATTTGTTGGGGGATGGACGGTGCGACATCTTTTGCTTGCTAGGTTGCGCAGTTTGCCGAACAAATGCAGCACACGTGGTTACTGTGCATGATCACACAGCAACTGTCGCACTGCTGTTGAAAAGAACCAGAACATGTCTGTGAACAGAAACCAACAGTATTTGAGGGCAGCCTTGCATGTCTCGTGCATGCAGGCACCTACAGCAGCTGTCAAGGCTGGCCGTATGCATCTAACAGCTCTGGCAGCTGTGCCGCATGCACCTGTTGCAGTATGACCTGCGATATGGCCCAGCTGACGTGGCTGAATTAGCTGCCGCTGCTCCTGCTGCAGCATAGTGAATCGCCTGCTATCATGCCGCACTGCTGCACCTTTTGCAGTACAAACTGGATGTGCCTGCTGCTGCTGCTGCTGCGATGTGTAACGCATTGCTGGCTGTCCTGCCTCACTGCTGCAGGTACCTGCCGCAGGTGCCTGCTGCAGTACAGGCTAGGCAGTGGGCCAGCAAGCAAGCTGCTGCTGCTGCTCCTGCTGCTGCGTAGTAAACTTGGACCGATTTGCCTGCTTACCTGCCGTACTGCTGCAGGTACCTGTTGCAGTACAAACTGGGCAATGGCCCAACTAGCCTGGTAGCTGAGGGCTTGGGTGAGGGCCGCTTCACTACACTGTGGGCTGCAAAGGACATGGCTGGTTGGCAGTCAGTGGTGCTCAAGGTGCGCAGTTTGCTCTGTCTGTCACACCAAATTTGAATGTTGTTACAGCGGTGCGTCAGCAAGGACCTATCCAGCGGGTAGCACCTGACCACCCTGCCACAACCTGCGAGTTGACTTGCAAAATCATTGATTCACAACAAGAATTACTATTTCGTCCCTACAGGTAATGGAGCCTGGCGATGCTGTCAGCTACACCGCCGGCAGCCGTGAAGCAGCGCTGCACGCTCTGGCGGGGCGCTGTGCCCACATCGTGCCCCTGCTGGACGCGTTTGAGCACCGCACAGCAGCAGGGCGCCACGCGTGCATGGTGCTGGAGCGGCAGGGCAGCCCACTGGATTACGTAAGTGGTGTTTGACCAGGCTTTGACCAAGTTTGACTGGCTTCTCTAGCGGCTTCGTACTTTGGGACGAGTTGTTATACTGTAGTCATGCTGGCATGGTGCTGGAGCGGCAGGGCAGCCCGCTGGATTACGTGAGTGGTTAACATAGTTTGACCAGGCTTGACCAACTTTGACCAAGTGTGACCGGTGATGTATTGGCCTGCACTGCACATACGTCTTCTTGCAGGAGGTGCTGCATGCTACACGGCATACTAATAGTGAAACACGTTTTCCATCATTCAATTTGTCACTCTGGATTGTTGCCTGAGCATGGTCCTCTTCTAACCGCTGTCGGTTGCGAGCACGTGGCGCCTGTCACACATACAGGATAATAATAATAATAATCAATCCTTGTCAGCCATACCTTTCGGCATCGGCAACCGCGCCTCACCCACTGGGGAGGCGGAAAGCAGACTGGTTATTCTCTCTATTTTCGGTGTAAGGTAGACCACCCACACATACAGGATGAGATGAAAGGCAGCAGGGGCAAGCTGTATGGCATGAGCTCGGTTGCTCAGGATTGCCTGAGCATGCACCTGTACTAACTGCCATCGGCTTTCATCGCAGGTTGCAAGCACGTGGCGCCTGTCACACATTGAGGATGAGATGAAAGGCATTAGGGGCAAGCTGTATGGCATGAGCTTTGCTGGTAGCCCTGAGGGCATGGCTGCACTGCGCAGCACAGCACAGCAGCTGCTGCAGGCACTGGACCACCTGCACTCGTGAGTCGAGAACGCTTTTTGCTTGATGTTCATGCTTGTCACAACGCATGTAGGTTGAAGGCAGCTTTGAAAGCAGCAACCCGCAGAAAATATCCTGTGAAAAGCATACTGCATCATGTTGGGAATGATATACCTCAAGTCTCATCGTTTCTTTGTAGCTCGTCAGCGGTGGGTTGACCCGTACGGCTGTACATCATAGTAACATGTTGTTTTGTCAAAGCTTGCCAAAGCAGCATGTTATTTTGTCATTGCTTGCAGGCGGGGGCTGGCTCACATGGGCCTGTCAACAGACAACATCCTACTCGACAAGCCTTTCTTTACAGAGGTGTGGCTTGCGGAAAAAGCAAAGATGTTTGTACCAGACATTCTCTGATGTGTGCTGCCGGTAACCCAGCAGCATGCATGCTGCTGATGCAGATGCATTTCACTAGTTCAAGTAGTAGTGAGAAGTTTTCACTGACGTGTGATCCAAGGCACAAGGGACCCTGTTGAACCCTTTGGTGGGTGGCTTGGGGCGTGCCTGTTGATGCAGTGCCTGGCATGACTCGACACGGCCAGGCGTCAACGCCTGTCTCAAGGTGGTGGCTTCAGCATAGGGGATGTGCCTATCTTATCATGGCGGCGTATTCAAAGAGTTATCCCCCTCTTCCATGCTGTGACTCATGTTTCGTGACTGTGAATTGCTAGACTGTCATACCGTGTTGCAATTCTGTGCAGCTGCAGTGATGTGCTGGCGGCAGCTTGGCAGTCTGCTGAACACAGCGTAGTGTCATCACCATGTTGCTCCTCAATGCTGCTGCTGCTGCTGCCCCCTGCATCTGCAGATGCAAGCTCTTGAGGTTGACGGCGTTGACGTCAATTTGCCGAGCGTGCTGTGGTATGCTGCGGGGGCCATTTTTGGAAGCGAGGAATCGCAACAGAAGCTCAAGCAGGTGAAACTGGTGGTATATGTTATATGGGTGTGTTACGCTGCATCCGTCACTTTGCTTACACAGCAAAGGACACATGACCCTCGTCTTATGCCTTTCAAGGGTTCTGTGAGTGGCAAACAAATGTGTTATAAGCATCACGTCTGCCTGCTGCCTGGGTTGTTATGTGATCATCATTTAATCTGACGGAAATGTTCTTTTTATACCACATTCTACAAACTGTGCTTACTTGCTGCTTTTGCACACACACTGGTGTAACTCCTCTTCTGTACATCTGCCTGCTCTGCTCTCTTCTATAACTGCAGATTGCAGGTACCAGCCTAGACTCAGACAAACACTACACACGCACAACGCTGCATCGCCTAAAGCTCAAGCTCACCGACTTCGGCCGCGCTGTGCCCTTCGACCCGCTCGCGGCACAGCCGGGGGCCTGGGACGTCAGAACTCCGGACTCGCCACCATGGGGGAAGACGCTGGATTTTGGATTCTCGAAAAACGGCAAAGTCACCCGATACACGATGCCATACAGCGCTCGCGGAGTGGGCGTTATGGCCGATCCTGCGCTGCGTCCTCCCGAGGTGCCCGCCGCATGTTTCGCAGTGTCGTCGTCTTGCAAACATACAGAATCAATGATCAGGGCTTGGATAATGAGTTGGGTATCTTAATGTATTGGCGGGTGCATTGGTGTGATGTGCAGAGCCAAACATGTATGCTGCTGCTGCTGCTGTTGTTGCTGCTGCTTTGTGCAACTTTGCTGTCGAATGTTTATTGCTGCAGGAGGTGCTGCGGCTGCCATGCGTTGGTCCCGCGTATGACATCTGGGGCCTGGGCTGCATCATGGTGGAGCTGGCCACAAATAATCCACTCTTCTGTGTGAAAGAGTGAGTGAATGTTTGGTGTCAAAGAGTGACTGTTGGTCAAAGAGTGAGTGACTGTTGCTGTTTCAAAGAGGGAGCGACTGTTGGTCATAGAAAGAGTGCCTGTTCTTTGTCGAAGAGTGAGTGATTGTTTTGTGTGAACGAGTGACTGTTGCTGTTTCAAAGAGTGAGTGACATCTGGGGCCTCGGCTGCATCATGGTGGAGCTGGCCCGGGGGGGGGGCGCACTCCTGGCTGGAGAGCACCATCATGGCTTCGGGCGGGAAAAACCTTGGCGTAGTTATATATGTAAATAACAACTTCCTGCATAATTTTGGGCGCCACCTGAGAGGGTTTCTGGGAAGGGGGGTGGGTGGGTGGGTGGGGCCCACAAAGGTTTTCAGACATGTTTTGTGTACTTTTTTGCCAGAGGTCCCATGGCATCAGGAGCAAGCTCACTGAGTCCGCCTCAAGTTGATGTGTACTACCGTTTGCACATGTTTCGGCCCGTAGGGCATCATAAATTAGCGGCAGGGCTTGAAAGGGGCCCCAGAGGCCCCCGCCGCACTCTGCAGGCCGTGTCATGCCAGCAGATCAGTTCTGACAGCAGGTCCAACGCTTGGCCGATTCTGGTCAGACTTTCACTGAAACATGTCTAGAAGGTATATATATTACATATATATACATTACAGGACCATAGGGCACTTTTTGCTGAGGGGCAGGGGGGGGGGTCACTGAGCCTGTTCAAGGTTTTTGGTGATGGTGTCTGAAATTTTCTTGCGTGCCCCACCCCCCCTGAGCTGGCCACACAATTACCACTCTTCTGTGTCAAAGAGTGAGTGACTGTTTGTTGTCAAAGAGTAAGTGACTGTTGGTCAAAGAGTGAGCGACTGTTGCTGTTTCAAAGAGTGAGTGACTGTTGGTCAAATAGAGAGTGACTGTTCTGTGTCGAAGAGTGACCGACTGTTCTGTGTGAACGAGTGAGTGCCTGTTGGTACAAGAGTACGTGATTGTGTTCAACAGTACCTTCGTATCTGCAGCTCTGAAATGCTTGACTGATGATGTGTATGCGGCTGCCATGCAGCAGGATGCTTGCTCAAGCACTTTGATTAAGTGCTGGGAAAGACATAATGCAGCGATCGTGGCCAGAAGCTGCGGCACATGCTGGCAAGAACATAGGCACATGCAGCAGCCAGTTGTGCGGCAACGCACCGTACCCTGCCGTCCCTGCCAACATCCACTGGCATCAGAGCGCGGGGCCCATGGCGTTCCTGCTATATATGGCTTGAATGGGCAATATTGATTATGATGATCCACTGGCGTCAACATGGCAGCCCACAAGACGAGCACGCAGCAAGCGCTTTGCGTATGGTGACATCGTAGCGGCAAACAAACCCCAAGTATGTGTGTATCGTCTGACTGCTACCGCTGCTCTTGCTGCTGCTGCTCTTGTGGCTGCTGCTGCTGCTGCTGTCGCTGCTGCTGCTGCTGCAGTTGGGCTAATGTGCGGCGGGCAGTGCCGGTGCCTCAGCAATACAGTGACGACGCAGTGCACGTGATGCAGATGCAGACACAGCTGGGAGTGCTGCCAATCGATGTAAGCAGTGAAGTGTATCATGTGTGCCACATAGGGGCCGATGGCGTTGATGCTATGGCTTGCATGGGTGATTTGATGATGATATGTGCCACATAGTTCACCTGATGGACACAATTACGGCTGAACACAGCACAGATTGGATTGCAGTGCTCTATTTGTCAAGCTATATTTGCAGCTCTCAGGTTTCAAACATACAATTCGCTCAATGGGATAATGATGCAGCCTTCATGTTCAACGCTTTTATGTTTTCGTCATGCAGCTGCTGCTAAGCCACGAGGACCTAGCATCCGCATGCTGATGCATCGCTCTTATGCTGCTGCTGCTGCTGCTATTGCCGGCAGCTTGTGCGCAAGTCTCCAATGTTCAGCGAACTCTTCATCTCATCTGGCAGCAAGAGCGGCGTCCTGCGCATATCAAAAGTGTGCGATACAACGCCACAGTCAGTGTCAATCAGCAAACAGATTGCAGATGCGGCTCATTCAAGCATGGAGAAAAGCGAGGTGCGGAGTTTAGGATTGGGTTTAGAGTTGAGATTTAGGGTTTAGGGCTTGTACAAAAGGCATACAAAGGGCGTGGTTGCAGCAGGCTGGATTAGAGTGATAGTAGGGAAGGTGCCTGTAAGAAAAAATCTCATGCGCTGGCAGCGGCCGTATGCAGCCCTGTGTTCGCAACATGTACTGCTTGCTGTGCTGCAAGATTGTGACAAACACCTGTGATCACTTAAATCACGGATTGTAGCACACCGCACCATGTTACTGAGTAAAGCTGATGCCGTGTTTCCTGCTGCCGCCGCTGCTGCTGCTGCCCAGGTGACCGAGCTGCAGAACTTTGTGGCGTCCATGCTGACCTTTGACCCTGACAGGAGGCCCAGCGCGGCTGAACTGCTGCAGCACAAGTTCCTGCAGCAGCAGCAGCAGCAGCAGGGCTGAAGCACACCAGCACAGCAGCAGCAGCAGGGCAGCAGCAGATGCAGCCGCAGGAAGCAAGACCATCGCTGCTGGGTGTATCGCTGCTCTGCACCGCATGGTTGCCAGCTGCAAAGATGCGCTGCTACTGCATTGCTGAAGTGTAACTGGCTTCAAGCATAAACCAGTTGTTCATGGCAGCACTGTACTATCAAGTGTGTGACTGGCGATGTGTGATTGATGTGCATGCTGTCATGTTCTGTACCGTGTTGAGTCACAAATGTGTCACACAAGGGAGGCCTGCTGGCTGGCCTGCTATGCCTCCCGCTCTTGTGTAACAAACGATGGTACGTGAACAAGTGTCTACAAGTGTCTACACGTGTCTACAAGTGTCTACTAGATTCATGTCTCGCTGGGCCGCAGACCCATAGCTATGTCACAGGCACTGTCACAAGCGCCACGCCAACAGTTATGACAAGCACTGCTGACTAGGGTTTGCTGAGTATTGGCTCTCAAGGCCGTCAACGTCAGGCACTGCAATCAGTCACCACTCGCATTAGCTTAGTGTAGGTAATTCTTTACTTTGTGCACGTAGCCGGCGAGTGCAGCATAGGCCAGGGGCTTTCTCTGTGGTCTGCAATATGCTGCAATCCCTGGCTCCGCGCCACTACATCGGCCAGCATGTTCTGGCAGCTGTAAACGCTCTTCATTGGTTGAAGGAGAGATCGAGTCATGAAGGCGCTCTACGCGGAACTAGCAGCAGTACAACGGCGCCATTTCAAACTCAAGCAGTAGTGCAAGACCGCTGCTAGCGGCTCGACCGACAAACGTCATTAGCTGGTATCACAGCTTTAGAATCCACAACTCGCATTGCCGGTGGATCTGACAGCAGCAGCGGCAGCAGCAGCGGCAGCAGCAGCGGCAGCAGCAGCGGCAGCAGCAGCAGATGTAGCAGCAGATATGACAGCAGTAGCACCACAAGCAGCAGCAGGAACAGGTTCACTGTTCAGGACAACGAGCTACCTGCAAGGACCACTGGTGAACATAGGCGCAGTTGATGACAATATCACTGTCGCTGCAGCCGCGCGGCTAGCGGCAGCGATGCGTACCGCCTGGGCTATGAACCAGTATACTTGCGTCCCCTGTGTGTTGCGTCATGCTTCCTGCTGGACCTGAATGCGACTACTCAAGCAACCTCCGGGAGAAACCCTGCAATGTCTTGGTGTGTGCACCTCCACATGCTGCCTGGCTTGGTCAGGAGCAGCACTGCTGCCAGTGTTGGTCAAAGAGCCGCGCTGCTGCCATGCAGACTGCGCAGGTACACAGGCTGGACACTGCCAACCGCCATAACGCTGCCTGTGCTGTTCAATCAACCAAGTACACGTGTTTTTAGCAGGAAGGGGCAAGCATAAAGGGGGTCTACTCTCAAACCACCTGTGCTGTTGTGTTGTCTTACTTCTCAAATCGTCCTGCAGGAGGTAAACTTGGCCAACTTCGGTGCTTTGCCAGCAGCAGCAGCAGCAGCAAGGCTGCTGACATCATCCGCAAGGCATGCGAAGCAACGGGCGCGGGGACAGCAGCAGCAGCAGCACCCTCACCATTCAGGCGGGGAACTGCATTGGCTGACGACAGGTGCGCGAATTGCGCAATCAAATGGTTGCGCCAACACCCTGTGTGCTTGAGATTGCCCACACTGTAGATGTGCAGATTCACAAAGTGTGCTTGCTCCTGCACTGCAGGTACATGTTGTTGAGCAAGTTGGGCAGTGGCCCGGGCGCGCTTGCTGAGGGTGTGGGTGAAGGCCGCTTCACCACACTGTGGGCTGCAATAGACTTGGCCACAGAACAACAAGTGGTGATCAAGGTGAGCCTCATGTTTGTTGCGCTTTGCAGGACATTTTGTGGTGAAGAAAGACAAAATACCTATGCAGCTGAGTTGCTCAGCTGAATGCATGGGAAATCTGCAGTGAAGTTTGCTGTTGCTTCTACAACGGCACACGAATGCCGTGGTGAACTCAAAGCAGTTGCCGCCAGCTTTGCAAAGAGCATGTTGCAGGATCCTTCTGCCATCAATATTGGCAAATGTATATGCAGCGTGCGGCAGATCAGAGCAACAGACGAACGTAGCTGCAATCAACAGCCATATCATGACGGTGCAACCTGCCTCATTGCGTGTCACGAAAGTATAACCTTGCTCTGCAGTAGTACCATTACAACATAATTGCAGTCGCACTGTGCATGTTGCGACTGCAACAGATCAGGTCAGCGACACCACAAGTACATCGCATCGGGCGGCGTTTCATGCCGAATGTGTATTCCGCTCAAGTTAGTAACATGCACCATCATACAACTGCTAACGACACGTTCGTTCATCTGCCCTCCGCAGGTCACGAGCACAGCAGACGCCTCTAGTTACACCGCCGGCAGCCGTGAAGCAGCGCTGCACGCTCTGGCGGGGCGCTGTGCCCACATCGTGCCCCTGCTGGACGCGTTTGAGCACCGCACAGCAGCAGGGCGCCACGCGTGCATGGTGCTGGAGCGGCAGGGCAGCCCACTGGAATACGTAAGTGGTGTTTGACCAAGTTTGACTAAGTTTGACTAAGTTTGACCAGGAGGGTTGCTGTAAGTAAGCATATTGCTGAGTGGCAGGCCAGCGCACTGGAGTACATGAGTTGAGAAGTGCAGTACTCCCAATGTTAAAACGCGTGTTGTAAATATCATTTCAATCAGATGTTGCCAGCTAGCCTCTGATGCAGCCGAAGAGGAGTGCGGAAGGATGCACCGTCACAGCTTTTTAGAGCGGCGAGATGCGCGAGCCGTTCTTGCCTATGTGTGCTTGTAGGCGCACGCAGTTTGGGGTGTGGGCGTCTGCTAGCAGGCCTACTTGCCACCAAGCTCTTCTTTCCCACAGCACAACTCTGTCGCAGGCAAAGTTGCAAACAAATGCTGCTGTCTGTCGCTGTGTTTGTTGCATGCAGGTAATGGTAGGAGGTGGAGGCGCATTTTGAAAAGCAATGGCGTAATGCGACTGGCTACAGCTACTGTTGAGACAAGTTCAGACTATTGTTGACTCTGTTTTGTCGTATTACATGGAAAGCGACGCGTTTCGGGCTCTTCACCCTTCATCAGGCTTCAATCCTGTGAACACGGACAGAATCAACAAATACTCGCCATCAGAAGCACACAACAACAGGGTGCAGGTTTTTGGGTGAGGTCACTGGCCATGTTGCCAGTGGCTCGAACCCTGTACAATACTGCACTGCAAAAGCAAACCATGAGGTCTTGATGATGAACACAGGGTGAGTAGTAGCTGTAGCCAGTCGCATTACGCTATTGCTTTTCAAATCGCTGTGTTTGTTGCATGCAGGTGATGGTAGGAGGTGGAGGCGCATGAGGACTTCCTCATCGTCACACACGCCCCCTCCCTCAACTTGCGCGGGTGTCAAGTGTGAACACACCACGCGTAGTTCATTCATTCATTCATTCATTCATTCATTCATCCATCCATTCATTCATTCATTCATCCATCCATTCATTCATTCATTCATTCATTCATTCATTCATTCATTCATTCATTCATTCATTCATTCATTCATTCATTCATTCATTCATTCATTCATTCATTCATTGTTGCATGCAGGTGCGTGCGATCTGGACGATGGAGAGCAGGCTCTTCCGGCGCACCATCGGCACACTGAGCAGTACAGCGATGTTGCCTGAGGGGCTGCCTGTGCTGCGTAACACGGCACGGCAGCTGCTGCAGGCGCTGCACCACCTGCACTCGTGAGTTGGGGAGGCTTGTTGCTGCTGCTGTAATGTGTTTGAATATCAAGCATGGCCGCACTGCGCAGCACAGCACGGCAGCTGCTGCAGGCGCTGCACCACCTGCACTCGTGATTGAAGTTGAATGCGTGCGGTCTGCTGGGCTGCTTTGGACTTTGTACTTTTCCTTTTGGAAAGCGCAGCTGCTGCATGCCCCAATGCACCTGGGCACGTGGTTAGCAGCAGATTGCCGTGATGTGAGGCGATGATGACACCAGTGTTGGTTAGGTGATTGTTGCCTGAAGGGCTGCCTGTGCTGCGTAGCATGGCCCGGCAGCTGCTGCAGGCACTGCATCACCAGCACTCGTGAGCGTAATGCGTCTCGGCCTTAAAAACTAAGATTTTATATTATACTATTAAATACAAGTATATATCATACAGTCAATTATGATACATACATGTGTCATAATTGAATAATATATCAAAATATATACCGGAGGTTCATGTGTTAATGTGGCACGGTTTGCTGCTCAGCTGCCTATGGTTAGTTGTTGTCATGCTGCTGCTGATGCGTCTGTGCACCATGCTTGTACATGCGGTCCAAGGCGCATTGCCACCTTTCCTGCTGCTGCTGCTGCAGGCGTGGCATTGCACACATGGACCTAACCCTGGACAACATCTTGATGGACAAGCCAGTGAGTTGTGCTGTTTGCAGCTACATCAGCGCGCACCTGATGCATTACTCATCAGGGGCCTGCGCCATACCAATGAGTTATTCCATCATGTGCCGTTTGCTGACTGCATGCATTCAAAACTTGAGCAGCATATGAAACACAGTCATCAGAACCACCCATTGCGCACAGCCCTGGCGCATGCCGTGCACAGCGGCAGCAGCAGCAGCAGTACTATTTAGCACACTGAAAACACAACACGTGCTGTCATCACAGCACATGCCATGCTTGGTCATGCAGTATCATATATGTGCCTTCGCTGCAGCAGGTTAGCGCCTTCACATGCAGTATCATATATGTGCCTTTACTGCAGCAGGTTTGTGCCTTCACATGCAGCATCATATATGTGCCTTTACTGCAGCACACTGTAAGAGTCTTGTGCAGCCAGCATGGTGCATGCAAATGCAGCCAGGCAGCTGCTCGGTTGCCACACGTGATGTGGTGCTTCTTTTTCCAAAACAAGGTGTACCTGAACCTCATCGTGTTGCATATGACGTGTTGCAATGCAGCACACCGCTTCGTGCGCATAGCCGAGTTCACCTACTGGAAGTGGTTGTGCTTGGTCTTTTCAAGCGGTTTAGCAAAGCACTATATCTTGGGCTTGATTTCCAGGCACCTTGGCATAACATTCAAGGCAGAGAGCCCTTACAAAACAGTGAGCCTTGTGAGACTGAGCTGAACTGCGCTGGCATGTACAGCACACATGGACCAATGTGCAATCAGTTGAATGTGTTACATTTGCATCAAGCAGGCAGCCCACTATCTGTCATTACAGCAGCGTGCATTGTGCTGCATGCAACGGCATTTGCCGCCAACCGCATCAGCGTAATCATGCTACAACGTGCCTCAAATTCCTTTTTTTGCATTACTGCAGGCCCTGCTTTCGGATGAGTCAATCGACAGCTACAATTACTGGAACCTGCATGCCGCTACCTTTCGGCTGACCGACTTTGGGCAATCTGTGCTCTTCAACCGGCTTGCAGCAGCGCCAAACACGCTGATAGATGCTGCGCCTCCGCTGATGCCGCTGCACAGCCAGCAGCAGCCAGCTTCTAGCCAACAGCAGGATGCAGCAGCAGTGCAACCTCCAGTAAAGCACGTCCTACAGCTAGATGAACCAGGTCACAGCGTGCAGCTGGTGACTGCACCGTATACATTGGACGGTCAAGTGACGCTTACTGACCCCTGGCTGCGCCCACCAGAGGTACTATGAGCTGCATGTCACGTAGCATGTTATCTGCACTGTTATTTGTTATTGTTAGTAACTGATGTGAAGAGTGTTGTGCAGTTTTACCGGTTTGGGCTGTAGCCTGTGCAGCGTACATCGGACGGTGAAGTGACACCAATTCACCACTGCCAGCCGTTACAGGAGGTAGCTGTGACAGACTTCTGTAGGGTCAGCCTGTACATGGTGTATATACACAGTCATCAACTGCACAGCATCATGGTAACAGCTGCTGGTGCTGCTGCTGCTGCTGCTGGACAGACAGACGCTTTGCTTGTCCAATGTTTGTCCATGTTCGGCTGATCCTTTGTTGCCAAACTCTTTGCTGCTGCAAGGATCCTGGAACAGCTGTTGCTGCTGCTGCTGCTGCTGCTCCAACATTTCAGTTACTTGTCTAATGTTGACTGCAGCAGGGGCTGCCGATGCTGCTGCTGTTGGTTCAACAAATCAGTCAATTGTCCGCTGTTTGCTGCTGAAGGAGATCCTTGGGCTGCCATATGCTGCTGCTGCTGCTGTTGCTTCAACAATTAGTCAATTGTCTGCTTTTTGGTGCTGCAGGAGACCCTGGGGCTGCCATATGCTGCTGCTGCTGCTGCTCCAACATTCCTGTTACTCGTCCAATGTTTGGTGTTGCAGGAGATCCTGGGGCTGCCATATGCTGCTGCTGCTGCTGCTGCTGCTGCTCCAACATTTCAGTTACTTGTCTAATGTTTGCTGCTGCAGGAGATCCTGGGGCTGCCACATGCCTCTGCTGCTGGCTCAACATTTCTGTTACTCGTCCAATGTTTGGTGCTGCAGGAGATCCTGGGGCTGCCATATGCTGCTGCTGCTGCTGCTGCTGCTGCTGCTGCTGCTGCTGCTGCTCCAACAAATCAGTCAATTGTCCGCTGTTTGCTGCTGCAGGAGATCCTGGAACAGCCCTTGCTGTTGCTGCTGCTGCAGCTGCTTCTGCTCCAACATTTCAGTTACTTGCCTAATGTCCTGCTGCAGGGGTTCCTGGGGCTGCCGATGCTGCCACATGCTGCTGTTGCTTCAACAAATAGTCAATCGTCCGTTGTTTGCTGCTGCAAGAGATCCTGGGGCTGCCGTATGCTGGTCCTGCCTACGACTTCTGGCGCCTCGGCTGCCTGCTGGCTGAGCTAGCCATTGGCTACCATCCCTTTGACACATACATGTGAGTGCTGATGCGCCAGCGCTACACGCACAGCCAGCTGCAAGCTGCGCAGACACTTGCGCTGCTAGCTTATACCTATTTAGGGTTTCTTGAGCGAGTGTCTCAAGCTCTTACTATGTAGCAAATATCAATCGACACACAGCACAAGGGGGTCCGGAAAGCACAGACTTGCACAGCCAAAAGTGAGATTCTTGCCTGCCTGCCTGCTGCCTGTTGACTTCCGTTTTCCTGCAGACTGGCGCAGCGGTGCACCGCCTCCCCTCGGATCTGTGCTGCTTGTTACCATGCTGCCAGTTGCCATTCAGGGCGGCCCAGTGACTAGCTACCTGTCTCGCTGTCTTGTCTGCTGCCTGTTGACTTTGCCTGCCTGCCTGCCTGCTGCCTGTGCCTGCCTGCAGAATGTCGCAGCGGCGCACTGACTACACGCAGCTTTACCACCATCGTGGTGATCTTGAAGATCATGCATGATATTCGCTGCCCGGTTACTTGCTGCCTGTTGACTTTGTTTGCCTGCAGACTGGCGCAGCGGCGCACCGACTACCCGCACCTGCGTCATCACAAAGACGATGCGCTGCTGCTGATGGAGATGCAGGCCTGGCTGGGGGTCATACCTCGCACCGTGAATGAACCTTGTCGTCAGCACAATGCCCGTGATTCAAAACTGGAGTGTTTAGTGCTGTTTGCAATAGCGCACATGATCCTGTACGTGCTGCTGATGGAGAAGCAGGCCTGGCTGGGGGTCATACCTCGCACCGTGAGTGATGGTTTGCAGCAAGTTGACTAAGTAGCTCATTCAAGAGACTGTCAAATTTTTGTTCTTCCTTAAAGGAGACAGCACTGCTGAGGAATTCAATTGCAGGGGTGGCTGGGCGTCATACCACGTACTAAGAATGAAGGATTCTTTCAGCATAAGGCTCCTCATGAATGGTTTTTGCTGCAAACGGTTTGAAATAGCGCACATGATATGGTACGTGCTGCTGATCATTCATGATGGAGGTGCATGCCTGGCTGGGCGTCATACCTCGCACCGTGAGATGTGTTGTGCCTGTCATTGGTCCCCCAAACGGCGAGGTTACCCATGTGACTTCCAAGTGGGTGTGTTCGGCAGCATGTAGCTGCTGCTCCAAGAGCTTGTAGTGTCTGAGTCGTGCCATGCAGGAGTTATTACTGCCGATGAAATACATGACTACCTGGGGTTATACCACGTACTAACTAATTAGTCAGGCGTCAGCGACGGCTTTCTTCAGCACAACTCAAGCTGTTGCCTGCATTGCAGTTTGCGCGGAGTTCGCCATGTAGGGGGGGGTAGTGTACCGCCAGTATGTGGCAGTTGTACTGCTGGCTCTTTAAGTACTAATTTATGTTACTCTGTCTCTCTGCCGTTCTTAGTGTATGCTCCTCGGCAGTGGAGCCTATTGCGCAGCCACGCTACAAGGAGTTGTACACATGTGTTTACACTGCCTACACCAGGAATGCTTGGCTGTGCATGGTGGCATGCATGGGGCTTCTGGCTGCAGCTGCGTTCCTTGCAAGCATGCAACCTACAACTCAACCTGTTGCCTGCGTTGCAGTTTGCGCAGAGCTCGCCACGCTTCAAGGAGCTGTACCTGCCGAATGTCGATCTTGCCTGGCACCACATGTGTGTACACCTAATTAGGAATGCTTGGCTGTGCATGGCGGCAAGCATGGAGGCTCTTCCTACAGCTGCTTTCCTTGCAAACATGCAACCTGCAACTCAACCTGTTGTCTGCATTGCAGTTTGTGTGGACCTCACCACGCTACAAGGAGCTGTACCTGCCAAACGACCTGCTGAGAGTGACCAACGTATTTGAGCTGAAGCCGGCATGCGCGTCCATTGCAGGCCAAGCTGAGAAGTATTGCAGGGCTCGGCGCATGCACCCCGACATTGTCAACATGTACATGAGGGAGGTGCGTCATCCGTCATAACTGGTCAGCACTATTAGCTGTTACAAAATGGTGGGTTGATGTTGTCGTTGCTGCTTGGGCTGGGCAAGTGATAGGATGCGGATGTAAGGGATAAATCCCTGGCTGCAACTTAACATCCCTTGTGATAATCCCTGGCTGCAACTTTACATCCCTTGTGATAAATCCTGAGTGATGCAGCAGGCTCTGGGTAGCAGCTGAAGGCTTGGCAAGCCTGTACACATGGATTGCTGTACTGCCGGAATTGCGCTTAGCAAGCGCCTAAGATTTTTCAAAGTGGTATCACTAGATACGTGTGTTCTGGCAAGCAAGTTGACTGAAAGTTGACTGGAAGTTCCAGAGCATCCGTTCTTTTTGCATGATCAGTTCATGCTGGCATCCAGCCCTCACTGAGTGTGACACTTGTGTGAAGGCTGCTTTCCATTCAGGTTTTGCAGCTTTGCTGTTGCCGCTGCTGCTGCTGCCGCTGCTGCTGCAGATGCTGCTGCAGATGCTCGAGTTTTAGAGCCTGATCATGTCTATGCTGGTGTATATATGGGATCATACGATCCCGCAAAGCGCCCCAGTGCTGCTGACCTGCTGCAGCACAGCTTCCTGCAGCAGCAGTGAACGGTGGAGGCAGCACTTTCAGGTGCTGCTGCAGCAGCAGAAGCAGCAGCAGCAGCAGCTGGTGCCAATCAAGCAAGTGGCAGCTGCAGCACAGCAAGTGGCGGCAAAGGAAGTGGCGACATGACCTTGCTGGTCTGATATCCCCCAGGGAGCCACCAATATGGCCCAGGCTGTTGTTTTATTACTCCTCGTCCGCATTTAGGACTCGTTTTGAACTCAGACAGTCAGATTTCGCGCGCGTGGTGGTGGTTTTGTTACACGGAGGCGGTCTCCCCAAACACTAGTGAAGCAAACAGCCAAACCAGAGTCGAGTACTGTCAGTCAAGCCGACACTCCACCAATGAGCCCTCAATCGTAAGGGCCAGTGGGTATTTGTCCAACCTCCAGTTCCCCACACCGCGTAACTGGCCGCCGTAAGCGCAAGCATGCATGCAATACAAGCAACAAGCATGACATAAGCAGCAGCTGCCGGCATACAGAAGAAGAAGAGGGGCCGGCATACATGTTGCGGCCACCCGCACAAGCAGACTATAATACATACAGAAGAACAGGGGTTACATGGTGTGTTCAAGCGGCTACGCCACAACGGACGCCAGCTGGAAAAAGGATGCTGCGAAAAGCTCAGCTCTGACTGTCACTCAAAAAGAGGCTGAACCCCAGAAAAACAGCCCCTGTGTGAGAGGCATGACCTTTGTTGTAAAAGCACAAATAGAAGAAGAGGGGTTACACGGTGTGTTCAAGCGGCTACGCCGCAACGGACACCAGCTGGAAAAAGGATGCTGCGAACAGCTCAGCTCTGACTGTCACTCAAAAAGAGACTGAACTCCAGAAAAACAGCCCCTGTGTGAGAGGCATGACCTTTGTTAATATAAGCACAAATAGTCTTTCTCATCACACGCAATGTTGGTGTATCAGATAGTATCTGATCATGCAAGCAGTAGTGTACGCAGACACTGAGTGTCAGTGACAGCAATCTATGCATGTTGCAGTACAGGTGACGGGCTGAACTCGGGCGTCGGACATCAGCTCAGGAAAAGCAGGTCTGACTCAAGGCAGCTGATAGGAGACGCAGGCAGAGGAAAGACCAGCTGCTGAGGGTGTGACACGGCTGCACTTCACAGCAGGCCTGCAGTTACCCTACAGCTTCCATCTGAAGATAGACTGGCCGTCACTGGTGGATAAGGTGTAGAGCAAGAAAACAAAGCCTAATTTTTAAAAACATGCATACATAGACGGTCATCTGCGAACCACACACAAGCCATTCATTGCCTCGTAACACAGTGTGCCAAGCTATGAACGGCTGACATGTGAGCAGTTGAATCTTATGTCGACGAGCACCCGAGCTGTAGCAGCAAATTCTGCAAGTGCATCCCAAAAACTACCGACTGCCGCTCGCACTGCAACTTGTTCTACCAGCACAGGCGCATTCAGCTGTTGAGAGACCGCCCAAGCCACCCTGCGGCCATGCTCAACTGCATGTATGGCTGCCAAACAAACCATATCCCATATTAGCCGGTGCACGTCATGGTGAGGGGCACATGCCAACCACAAAGCGCTGCATGGCAGGCTTGCACCTGCCGCCAACAAGTTGAATGCACACAGCTGACTTTCCATCGTCATCCACCTCTTTACGTACAGCAACAGCAACAGCACAAATACATACATGTGTGCTTAAAAAGAAGAGGGGTACATGTGTGCTTAAAGATAGAGATAGAGGGGTTACACGGTGTGTTCATGCGGCATACGCCACCACAGACACCTGGTAAAATAGGAAGCTGCAAGCAGCTCAGCTCGGGCTGTCACTCTGAGGTTTTAACCCCAGAAAAACCTCTGTGCATAAGGTGTGTGCTTATGCCGCCTGATGCAAACACAGGGCAGCCCACTAAGTCAACCCACAGCGCGCAAACTGCTGCGAAAATGGCGCCACGCAGCCTCCAAGAGTGTGCCCCCCTGCTCAGCCCACCATCCACAGCAGCAAGCCGCCTTAGCTCAGTTGGTTAGAGCGCCTCTTTAGTAAGGAGGAGGTCATTGGTTGGAATCCGATAGGTGGCAGATGCGGCGGCCCAATAAGCTGACGTCAGCCGCGCTTCCCGTTGACAGTGGGTGCGGCATGGGCCTGCCACGGGGTCGTAGCTCAGATGGTAGAGCGCTCGCTTAGCATGCCAGAGGTAGGGGGATCGATACCCTCCGACTCCAAGATGATGTTTTGCAATACATATGAACTCGTTTCAGAACGTTTGTCGGCGTCCGCGCACAGCCAGGGTCCCGCAGCAGCTTCAAGTGACTGGCAACTCAGTCACGTGGCGCCAACGACCGATACTAGCCCTTTTCCACCATCGCCAGCAGTCCAACTCCCTGCTAAGAATACGACGGTATCGTCAGGTACTTGTACTGCAACAAAATTGCGTGAACAGCCAGGTGTCTCTGGCTAAACGACAGGTGAAGCCGTCTACAATGGAGATGCAGGTTCCGAGGGGACCAGTGAAAAGAATTGCAAGATGGCACGCTATGTCAAGCACACTTGACCACAGCCACGCCTTCCACAGTTGTGTGGACCAAATCCTCTGACCACAAGGTAGTGCGCACATCAGTACCTGCAGCTTTCTCACCAGCCCTCTCACCAGCCTGCCAAGTCTGCAACACCCACAGCATCAGTAATTGGCAGCGTGACGTTACACACGGCACAATACAAACCGCATAGTATGCGGCAGAATTTGTCATAAAATCTATTAGCACAAGCCACAACTGCACTGTTGCTGAGCTCCGCAGCGGGTGATCGTCCCCTGCCACCAACGATCAGTCACCACTCAACACACTCAATTGGAAATTGCACAAAACGCACTGTACACTCTGCTGCATCCTAAACGGGTCATCATCATCATCATGTTACCCATTAAGCCATAGCATCAACGCCATCGGCCCCGCGCCCCTCAGGAGCGGAAGAAAGAGGGAGCACTGCTCCATTGTGTTTGCAATTATTACGCACATCCCAAGCTTGGACAAGATACTCAGATCCTAAACGGGTGTGAAAACTAAGGCACCATTCACTTGCAAAGTACAAAAAACACCTTCACCCGCAGTGCTATGGGCCACCAACGACGACTGCGAGCCTCACAGCACCAGCTTAGCAAACACTGACACCCACAGCGTCACAGGCAGCACTGCCAACGTGTACAGCTGCAGCAGCAGCCGCGCTGTCGCTGGCGCTAACCCTGCAGTGCTCTGCTGCAGCTGCATCATAAGCACCAGGTTCTGCGCAGGTGGCATACAACTCTGCAGCAGCAGCATGAAGGCACACACTGGATCTGCAGGCAGCAATCCCATCCGCAATGCACCCAGCACCAGCAGGGTTGTAGCAGACGGCAGCAGTACAAATCGTACCGCTGCTACAGCCAGCATCGTACGCCACTCCCAGGGAGACTGCGGAGTGAGCTGACTCAGCACTGAGCTGCTTGCGTCATCTGCTGTGGTAGCTGACCGGTGTGTGACGCTAATGCCGCTCACACCCGCCTGGCTGTAGGTTGTACTGCTGCTGCTGCTGCTGGATCCAGCACCAGGTGGCGGAGTAGGTAGCCTGGTAAAGCTGCTGCTGAAGTTGCCTTGCTGTGGACCAAACAGCGACGTGTTGCTGCTGCTTCTACTGCTGCTGCTGCTGCTGCCAGTGCTGCTGCTGCTGCTGCTGAGTGGTGTCAAGCCCAACTCTGTACTGCTGGCCAGCCCCTCAAACTCGATTGCACTGCCTCCAGGTGACTCAACCTCTACTGCACCCTGTGCATTGCTGAACCCCGTTGCATTGAACCCTGAAGATGAACTGCTGTCATCGCCGCCAGCAACATCTGCCATACTGCTCGCACTGCTGCTGCTGCAACTGCTGTTGCTGCTGCCAGGTGTGTTGCTTCTCTCTTTGGGCCCGAACAGAGAGGCGGCTAGTACAATAGCTTGCAGTGCAAGAGTACCAGATGCCAGCAATTCTACTGTCTCCCAGCAGCAGCGCAACAAGCCCAGCAGCACACTCAGCTCCCAAGCTGTGAAAGCAGAGGTCGTATGGGCTGACACAAATGCTGCTGCTGCTGACGCATCACACAGTAGGCTGCCTGCAGGGCTCAGTCCCAAGGTAAGGCCTGCACACATAGTAAAAACAAAGTAAAAGGAGTCATCATCTGAAGTAGTGTTGTGTTGTTCGGCGTTTGCTGGAATACAGCAGGTATATATGGTGAGTAGGCTGCCTGCAGGGCTCAGTCGAAATGTGAGGCCTGCACACATAGTAAAAACAAAGTAAAAGGAGTCATCATCTGAAGTAGTGTTGTGTTGTTCGGCGTTTGCTGGAATACAGCAGGTATATACGGTGAGTAGGCTGCCTGCAGGGCTCAGTCCAAATGTGCGGCCTGCACACATCGTAAAAACAAAGTAGCAAAATAACAGTGGTAATTGGTCCAAAATAGCGTTGTGTTGCTCGGCAGTTGTTGGAATGCAGCAGGTTTGAACGGTGCATAGGCAGCCTGCAGGGCTCAGTCCAAATGTGAGGCCTGCACACATAGTAAAAACAAAGTAAAAGGAGTCATCATCTGAAGTAGTGTTGTGTTGTTCGGCGTTTGCTGGAATACAGCAGGTATATACGGTGAGTAGGCTGCCTGCAGGGCTCAGTCCAAATGTGCGGCCTGCACACATAGTAAAAACAAAGTAGCAAAATAACAGTGGTAATTGTTCCAAAATAGCGTTGTGTTGCTCGGCAGTTGTTGGAATGCAGCAGGTTTGAACGGTGCATAGGCAGCCTGCAGGGCTCAGTCCAAATGTGAGGCCTGCACACATAGTAAAAACAAAGTAAAAGGAGTCATCATCTGAAGTAGTGTTGTGTTGTTCGGCGTTTGCTGGAATACAGCAGGTTTGAACGGTGCATAGGCAGCCTGCAGGGCTCAGTCCAAATGTGAGGCCTGCACACATAGTAAAAACAAAGTAAAAGGAGTCATCATCTGAAGTAGTGTTGTGTTGCTCGGCAGTTGTTGGAATGCAGCAGGTTTGAACGGTGCATAGGCAGCCTGCAGGGCTCAGTCCAAATGTGAGGCCTGCACACATCGTAAAAACAAAGTAACAGTAGTCATCGGTCCGAAGTAGCGTTGTGTTGCTCGGCAGTTGTTGGAATACAGCAGGTTAGAACGGTGCATGGCGGCCTGCAGGACTCAATGCACAGTGTGAGGCCTGCACACATTGCAATTACAGCAGATACATCAAAGTACAGCGCATGTTAGGTGCAGGCCCAACATGAGACCTGCACACATTGCAGGTACAAAATGAGCAAGCAAAAGAAGCGTTGTGTTGGACAGTTATTGTGACGCAAAAGGTTCAAAGGTGATACTTTGTGTGATAACGCCTGGGTGGTGGCTTGCACAGATAACATCAAGCTACAGCCAGCAGCTGCTGCAGCTGCGCCACCCACACTGGCAAGCACACAGCACACGTAACCCCCAAAAACCCTTTTTAAAAAAACATCAAACCAGATCCCCGCCCGGCAACCTCAGTTGGGCACCCCACCTGACCGGTCACACCTGGTTTCTTGAACGCCTGCGTGGTGGCTTGCACAGTTAACATCAAGCTTCAGCCAGCAGCTGCCGCAGCCGAAGCCGCACCACTCACACTACTAAGCACACAGCACAAGTACCCTGCATGGTTTTCAGCAACAGCAGCAGCAGACTTACTGGGTGTTCAGAGAGTGTGAACGACGTCCAGAAAGTGACAGAATGTGACCAATGCATGGCGTGATGTTCCCAGATTGACACACATAATTATCAGACGTGTCAGGCCCAATGGCCTGCAGACTTCAAGTCCAATGGGCTCCAGGGGCGCCAACCCTGTGAGCTGTCGAGGAAAGAGAAACCGTTCACTTGACAGCTTGAGATTGCCTGCTGTTATGGTGTCGCGAGTTCTAGTGTACACATGTTTGTTTTGCAAGATACTAAAGGCAGCAACAAGATTGCCATACATATGGTGCAAAAGTCAGCTTTTGATGTCAACAATTGCAAAACCCCAAGCCAAATTCCACCCCCACCCGGCAACCTCAGCTGGGCTCCCCACCTGCAATCACTGCCGCCACGGGAGGGTTTATCGCCCCCCGCACCGCCTGCACAAACCCTAAACCTCCAAGCGCCGTGACCAGCCCCCAGAGCTTCTTCACCAGCATTTCAGCAGGAGTTTCATCCGGAAGATCTGCCTCACTGGGAACTGCATACACAGCACGGCCAGCCTGACCGGGGCCTGCTCCTGCTGCTGGAAGCTGCTTTGTGATCAGAACTGCTGGCTGGCTGCTTGGGGGTGGCAAGCCGCCGCTGCTGCTGCTGCTGCTGCCCTGGGTAGTGTCGCTGCTGCTGCTGCCGCTGAGTGCTGCTGCTAGGCGGGCCCAGAGGAAGCGAAGCTGACTGCGCAAGCCTGTATAGTGGATAGCAGCAGCGGCAGCAGCAGCAGCAGACATTTCCTGAAACTTGTACGTGATGGGCTTGCAGGGCGTTACCGCATCTGAATATAGTGTACGTGTAGATGACGCGTGTGTGCATCATGCGCAAGAGCACAACAGCAGCAGCTGCAAAACGCAGCTGCAGCAACCCACTTGAATGTATGTTGCTGAGCTCACACGTAAAAACTTGTTGGACTTGAGTGATTACTCAATCCAGAAGAGTGGTGCCTGCAAGTCCCTCGCTCACCTCTCTGCCTGCCCTTTGGGTTGCCAGCGTCCTGAATGCCCCTGTAGCCAAACACCCACAGGCTGATGCATGTGTGCCGCACACTTGCCCAAACCAAGGCAAGTCCCTCTCTCACCTCTCCGTCTGACCTTTGGCTTGCCAGCGTCCTGAATGCTCCTGTAGCCAAACACCCACAGGCACGGCGACCAGGCTGCATGGAACAGCGACATGAACCCAGTGGCGCGGCTGGCGTCTGCTGCTGGCAGCATTGTCATCAAGTACATCAGGGGCAGTGTCACGGTGTTACCAAAGGCACAGGCCAGCTGCGTCAGCTGCGGGAGGCCTTCGGGTGTGCCTTGGGACTTGGGCAGTAGCGCTGGAGCAGCCTGCAATCAAGTTGGGGCGAGGCAGCAGCAGCAGCAGCAGCCTTGATACCTTGGGCAGCAGCGCGATGCCTGTGTAGTGCCATGTATAGCCAGATGTTGCCGTCATGCAGCAGCAGAAGCAGCTCTAAGAGCAGGTTCTCAAAGCTCAAGAAAGGCAGCTTCATGCAACTGGTGCACCACAGCGAATCTCGCAGTTCACGCACGTTCATACTACTGGGGGCAGCTACACGTGCGCAATCGCGTCTGTCACAAAGAACAAGTGGAGCACGCATGATAACTACGCAAGTGCAGCAACATCACACACGCACACCGCACACTGCTGTGCTGCACATCACAGCTGCTGCTGATGTGGCAGCTCGACTGCCGTGCCCCGGCTCACTGCTGGCGCACGCAGAGCAGCAGCTGTGCTGGCGGCAATCGCTGCTGCAGAGGGCGTTGGGTGCAGATCTCCCCACCCCAGCAGCATCCTTGTCAATGGCAGCCGTCCCTCTACTGCTGCTGCTGCCAGGCGGCCAAACATCGCCCCTAGTGCGATTTGTAACACTGCGATAATTGGGATTCCGACGAGGTTTGCTGGCGGGCAGTTGACTAGGGTTTTGGTGGTGCTTGCTAGCAGCATTGCTGGGATGGTTAGGTTGAAAGCAACCTGCGACAGAGCAGGTGTGAAGTACGCAGCAGCATGCATGTAACGTTCAGTGACAGCGTGCAGTCGTCGTGAAGAGTCCAGATGGCAGAGGTGCACTGCAGTTGCGAGCAGGGGCATGCATGCTGCAGAGCTGCAGCAATGCACCCTCATCAGCTGCAGGTGGTACTTCGCTGCTGAGCAACACTGCAAAGGACAACTCCCATCGTCTGCTGCAAATGCTGCATCCGCTGCTGCTGTTGCTGGATGCGTTACAGCTCAGCGCATGATGACCTGTGGTACTTGCTCTGACAAGCATCCCCACGTAACAATGCCGCGCTCATGCCTCTGCTCTGCACCCAGCGATGCCAGCTGCTGCTGTCATGCATGCTGCTGCTGCGTCATGCATGCAGCTGCTGCTGCTGCGTCATGCATGCAGCTGCTGCTGCTGCGTCATGCATGCAGCTGCTGCTGCTGCGTCATGCATGCAGCTGCTGCTGCTGCGTCATGCATGCAGCTGCTGCTGCTGCGTCATGCATGCAGCTGCTGCTGCTGCGTCATGCATGCAGCTGCTGCTGCTGCTGGTGCTGCTGCTAATGCAACTAAATCAAGCTCACCTTGGACATCACTTGTGATGCGTTTGCTGGGATCATGCCCCGCTCACTCATCCACGCAACCACACCACACAGGAACAGCAGCTTGAAGGATGCTTGCCCTGCTGCTGAAACAATGTTGAGGTCGAGAAGCTGACCACCTGCTGCTGCTGCTGCTACCGGCGCTGCAAGCAAAGCACGCCTGTAGCGACCAGCGGCAACGCTCCACCTGCTGCTGCTGCCGCGGCAAATTGCTGCATTGCGGCGTGTTGCTGCCAGTGATGCTGAGGCCGTGTGGTGCGTGGTTGAAAGGTGGACTCTGCGGGTATGCTTCCAGCTGCAGCTGTTTGATTGCATGAGGGTGCTATGCCCTGTGCTTGGTTGCAGGAACATCTGCTGCCTTGCTGCCTGATGGTGAGTAGATGCCATGTTGACATATGCAGTTGAGCTGTGTCTGAGCCAGCATGCATGTCACATTGGTTCGTCAGGGTTTGTAAGGTAAGCTGCTGTGGATGAGATCATTAACTCAATCTCTGCTGATCAACTGAGGGGTGACAGCAGTGCCACTGCTGTAGAGTGCAGCACAGACACGAGATTTGATGTCTCAGCAACAGCTGTCTGATTGACCACGATGCTGAAATGCTCCCATCCGTCAAACACGCATATCCGTGCATGCATTCGCCTGCCTGCTGCTTGCACCCCTACATGTGGTAGCTGTACAGGCGATGTCATTGTGCCCTCCTGTTGTGACAGCATGTGCTATCTTTGTGCATCATGTCTGGGTATGAGTGTCAAAACAACAACAAAGCGCGTGTGCGTGCTTTCTCAAGCAGTGGCTCTGTGCAGTTCCGTACAGCCAACTGATAGGCTCTTGTTCCCAGCATCTTTTGCCTCTGGTGTTTGCAACCTTTTGACTTTGGTAATCCGAGTTTTCCGGCGGCGAGTAAACGTTGAGGGCGGGATTGGTCACCTGAGCTTCTGCTTTTGGTGTCGCGCGGCATTGGCCGCCTCGAACCAGCTGTAATGGGCAGTCAAAAGCCTTAATCTGTGTAATAGCTCTAGGTGTCAGGCCAGAACTGGAATTAGAAGGCATAAGCAGCAGGATGCATACTGCTCCAGTGCAGGTGACAGTCGTTGAGTATGTCTCTGAATTCTTCCGAAAGTACAAGACCAGGGCGTATGGCAAGAGCATCAGTGTCAACGCCAAAGGCGGAGCGGATGCCCTCATGGGTGAGTGCAGCCAGCAGCTGTGTCTCACAGCAGCAGCAGCAGCAGCATGTGTACAGCATGGCCATCAATCCTTGTGAACCTTCCCATGCACCACCCTGCATGTGTCAGCTCAGCACTTCGGCAGACTCTATCATACTCTTAAACGTAACTTGCACATGTAATTGTTCTGGCAGCAGTGCGGCAAGAGACAGCAGGCATCCCATGTGCACTCACACAATGTGCATGCTTGCAGGAATGCTCAAGCTTGTACTGTCCAAGGGTGGCAAAGAGGAGCTGCGCATAGCTCTGCACTGTTTTAAAGACCAGTTGACAGCAGCAACAAACAGGTACGCTGGCGACAGCAGCGTTCAAACACACCACAGCAACAGCCGTGTGCATGCTGTGTGTGCTGTCGTTGTGGTGCAACCTGTCTTTCACTCAAGAGGTTATGCTTGACCATGCCCAGGCAGCGGACCTTAGCAGCAAGCAAGTGCAGGGACCATGCCAGCAGCAGGGCTGTGTTATCTGTCCCTGCTACATAGGATGATGCATGTGGGTTGGCAAGTAAGAGCAGTGGGCCGGTTTCTGTGTGACAACTCACCCAGTGTTGTCCCTCTTGTCCCTGCACACGTGTTGCTGTATGCAGCACTCCTGCAGCGCGCAGCCAGCAAGTGGAAGAGCTATTTGCGGTGAGTAGCAGCTGCAGCAGAGCAACGGCCGCAGACATGTGGGCAGGCAGGCAAGCACAGCCTGCAGCAGCTGTGTGCGTGGCACACACGATTCCTGGCAGACAGAGACGCAAGCGATTGGAAAAGCAGCGCTTGACAGCAAGGTTTTGTATCTGCTGCAGCGTCAATACCACTTCACCTGTGACTGCGGCAGCCTGCGTGTATTGCTGCCCACACCAGCTTGCCTGGTGGCAGTGCAGCTGTCGTTGCTTTTGGTTGATGATGCCAACCGGCTGCCTCCATAGGTTGCATGCCTTCCTGCAAGCAGCTGCCGTCTCACCTGCAGTCTCACCTGCTGATTAGATTGATGCTTGCACTGCCTGTGGGTCATGCGGCTGCTGCAGCTGCTGTCGTCGCTGGTGGATGCTGCTGAGCGGCTGCGCCAGTTCAGCCCTGTGAAGGAGAGCATCAGCTGCGCGGTGCTGGAGGAAGTGCGCTGGAGGCTCTTCCGCGTGGTGAGCTGCCTGAATGTGCTGCATTTGCAAATTTTATGATGTTTGAGCTTTGGGTGCTGCAAATGTACATGCTTAAATGTTTTGTTGCAGTGCTGGAGGAAGTGCGCTGGAGGCTCTTCCGCGTGGTGAGCTGCCTGCGCTGCATGTTTGCACTTGCTGCATTGGTGTTAAGAGAAATGTAATGTCTGAGCTTGGGATGCCGCAAAGTTGCATGCGTTTTTGCAGTGCTGGAAGAGGTGCGCTGGAGGCTCTTCCGCGTGGTGAGCTGCCTGCGCTGCATGTCTATATGTGCTGCATCGGTCTCAAGGAACATTTTCTGATGTCTGATAGATTGGGATCCTGCAAAGTTACGTGCTTTGTTTCAGTGCTGGTGGAAGTGCGGTGGAGACTGTGCCGCTTGGTGAGCTGCCTGCCTGTGCTGCATGTCTGCATGTGTTGCGTTACATTGGGTTTTTGGCAACAGTTATGGTCTTTCAAGTTGGGATTCTTTGTGGGATTGGTTGAGTTTGAGATGCTGGAGTCTGTTGTTCGCGTGGTGAGGCGCTCATAGAGGACGTGGTGCAAGAGCTCAATGTTGTCTGCATACAGAGTGGTACGTTGGCGGCAGTCAGTGAATAGGAGGACTTTGCGCGGTGATGCGCATGATTGCATGCCATGCAACACACCACCCTACCGTGTCACATGATATGCAGTTATTCGGCAAAGTAGTGTGCTGGGGGCGGTTTTACATGGTGCAATCAACAATCCGTCTCTGCGCCGTGTGTTGTTTCTTGCTGTTGCAGCTGGCTGGTGATGGCTTCAGCGAAGCAGCAGACATCCGGCGTCGCGCACTGGACCTGGTGTTCCTCTCCTACATGCGCGAGCAGGCCGAGCAACAGCAGCAGCAGCAGCGGCACAAGCAGCTCGTAGCAGGCGGCGCAGCAGCGGGCCCTGCAGCAGGCAATGCAGCAGCAGCTGGCTTTACAGGTGGCAGCGTGACTGGCCGGCCTGGCTCGCCCAGTAAGGCAGCGCGGCTGCTGCAGCGGCGGGCCGCAGGCATTGCTGGGCCGGATGTGAGTAGCTGGGAGGGGTTGTGGTGCAGCCTCACAGCGATGTCGGGGCGGCGCGTGCTGCCGCTACTGCAGGTGGGTGGGGGAATTGGCTCGGCTGTGGCACGAATGCTTGCCAGGCGTTTGTGTGGTGTGTGATGTGCGGTGAGCATGCAGTATGGCAGCAGCAGGAGTGCCGGAGAGCAAGCTGCGTGACGTGTGAGCAGCGAAATCTGGCACGCTTGTGGTGCGCATTGCTCGCAGGCATAAGATCAACGTGTGCTGCTCTGTTGTGGTTTGTGTCCTGCAGTCTGTGATGGCTGACCTGTATCTGGGAAAGCACATCCCTGGAACACCAGCAGCAGCAGCAGCAGCAGCTTTAGCAGCGACAAGCGGGGCGTCAGTCAAGGCAGGGACACAACAGCAGGCTGCCAAGCAGCAGCAGCAGCAGCATCCACAGCAGCTGCAGGAAACCAGCAAAACCGCAGCTGCTGTTGCAGCCAGCATGGCAGGAGCTGCTGCTGTAGGCACTGCCACCCCCGCAGCAGCACCAGCAGCAGCAGTAGTGGCAGCAGTAGCAGCAGGAGCTGGGGATGAGGCAGCTTGTGGTGTGCACACGCCTCCACAGCGCTCGTCTGATAACGACGCTCCAGACAGCAGCAGCAGCCAGCAGCCAGATGCGGGCGGCAGCCCGAGCAGCGCCAATGCTGCTGCAGTTGTCACAGCAGCTCAGGGCCTTGCAGGAGAAGGGCTTGGGGTTCCTCTGCAGGACGCAAGCTCAGGCAAGCTGCAGCAGCAGCAGCAGCTAGGAGATCGGGCAGCAGCAGTAGCAGAGGCAGATGATACTGACAGTAGGGACGAAGGCGTCGCTCCAGCAGTAGAGGATTCACACCTAGCAGCAGCAGCAGTAGAGGCAGACGATGTCCTGCAGGATGAAACAGCAGCAGGATCTCTGCTGGATCCTACACTCACGGCAGATGGCGAGCTGCCAGTGGGTGTGGTGTATGCGCCTGTGCTCGACCGCAGTACGTGGGTGAGCTGCGCTAGCAGCAGCATTTGCGCCACTGAGACGGGGAGTATCGATGGCAGCGCATTTGCGCTGTCTGAGGCCTCACTGCCGGTGTGTGCGTCAGGACGTGCAGCAGGATATGACAGTGCAGAAGGTATGGCGACGCTAAAGCAGCAGCAGCAGCAGGCGTGCGGCAGTCCCTGTTCGAGTCCGTCTGGTGCTGGTCGAAGCCGCTTTGCTGCAAAGCTGGAGCGGTTGAAAGAGAGCGTGAAGGAGAGTGTGAGCATTGGGGGCGGCAGCGGCAGCGGCGGCAGCAGCGGCAGCGGCGGCCCGGCATGGAAGCTGCCGCGAGCGTGGGTGCAGCAGCTGAGGCATGGGCATGAGAAGGAGAAAGACAAGGAGCAGCAGCAGCAGCAGCAGGTGTCAGATGAAGAGCTAGAGCAGGAGCAGCAGCAGCAGGGTGTTGTTGTTGATCAGGCAGTGCATGTGGGCAATGAGAGTGGTTGCGGCAGGGTTGGCGACGCAGGGTTAGAGCAGCAGCAGGGTAGGGAGTGTGGTGTGGTGGCGACCGCTACGTCACTTACAGCTGCTGCGTCTCACTAGCAACATGCAGCAGCTGGCTGGACAATGGCTGCAGCCAAACGTGTTACGTTATGTTTGCTGGTGGATGCGTTGCACGGCATGCAGAACAGCAGAGCAGCGCGCCTGATAGTTTGCGAGCTTGCATGTTGTACAGCACAGCATGTCATACCGCGGTGCAAAAGGGCCTGACACATATTAAGGCTACAATCGTGGCAGTGTCAGTGCCTTTCTTGATAGTCCAGTATGGCAACACCAGCGTATGACATGGTTGGTGCCTTGTGAGGATAGAGGTTTCAAGATTCTGTTGCGCTTGGACTTTCGTTGCATTCACAGGGCCAGCCTCAGCTGTGGGTGAGGTGCTAGCGCTTACACGCTGCTTTGAGAGCTTCTGCATATGCCTACAAATGCATTTGCTGCCATTCTTGGAAGCAGGCTGGCAGCAAACTTCAGATGTTAGGCCACATGTACAGCTGTTCAAGGCTGCTTCATCGACTGAACTGTGCTGCAACAGCTGTTCAAGCCATGGGTTGCAACATGATGGATGTGTTGATGCTGTTGTTTAGTTCGCGGTCATTGTTTGTGCCAGTCGTGCTGTACACGCACAGCGTCTGGCAAACATTGCTAGTCTTGTTGTGGCACATGTGGCTGTACAGCCATACAGCCTGCCGCTGTTGTGTGCCTTGTTGCTGCACCGGCATTGTACGGAGGTGCTTGCAGCTGTTGGGGCTGTGGATGAAAGTAGTGCATAACCCGCTTCATCATCATCATGTGTGCATAACCCGCTTGTCTGATCTCCAGCCATCATACATTATTATGTGAGGACTGCTGAGTCAGCATGCTGGTTGCAGCAACTTGAACGCCAGGTGGCATCTGTGTCACAGTGATGAAGTATTGTGCTGACAGCTAACAGGTCTGCTTCTACCGTGCTGGCAGCAACTTGCTGAGTCAGTTGCTGGTCATCAGCCTGCGCAGGCTGGGGGCATAAGCAACTTGCAGCGACCGGTAAGATATGCATGCCTTCAAGGCAACAAACTGAGTTTGTTGACTGTCACGGTAATCCAGCATGTGAGCGAAAGCAGGACGTCCGATGCAATACGACAGTGTTTTGCCAGGGATGCTCAGTACGCTCATTTTGGCAGCGTACTGCGTACCAGTACGCGTACGGGACGTAGTACTCAGCCAATACGCTGCTGAGTACGCTGGTCCTGGTAGACGAGCAGACGGACCCGTCACTTGCCGAGTTGCCGTGTAACTTAGCAGCTGGTGACACCTAGCACTCTAGCAGATTGACTTCGAGAGCTCCCCTAAGACAAGTACTGCGCCAAACAGTTCAACGGGAGCGCAACGCGCTGCTATGTCCACCTGACCGGTGAGGGTGGTGGGAGATGTGTGGTTGTGGTCACCCTGAGCTGCAAAAGGTTGCCGTGCGCTTGCTGGCACAGGTATCCTCCGCCTGCTCGTGTGAGCGTGCTTGGTCAGCATACGATTTCATCCACAACAAGCGGCGCAACAGGTTGACGCCAGCACGTGCACGTGACTTGGTGTTTGTGTTCACAAATGGCAGGCTGGCTGGGAAGATGGAGACAGCAGAGGAGTCTTTTGTGGGGTGGGATGAGGAAGAGGAAATGGAGGCGGCTGCAGAGTGAGCCAGTGAGGGCTTTGGTGTTCAGGGGATGAGGGGTTCCCAACAGCGAGCAGTTCTGGGCATTGTTGCTGACTTGGTGTGGGTGCAATACTAATAATGTATCATTTGTGTTGGTCACCCCCTGATGTAACATACACACAGCATTTGTTCTGTCACTTACAGCAAGTCCTGATGAGTTTACCATGGTGCCAGAGGGCCCACTAGTACTCGGCAACGTACTCGCACGTACTGGCCCTGCGTATTGGACCCTGCCAGCAGAGTACTGCGTACTGCGTACTGCGTACTACGTACTGAGAGTACTGCGTACTGAGCATCCCTGTGTTTTGCAGCGACATATGTCCGAAGTTTCAACTGGCACAGCCGCTAGTATCACAGTGATGCATCACCGTGATATGCTGAGCCAGTTGAAACTTCGGATCCCAGACAATCGCTGTACATGCATGCAACGGCTACTGAGTAACCTCCGAGTCATGGCATGCCATGCCAGCTTCAGTCAGGACAATCTGGCAGGCGGTCGACTGCAGCGGCACCAAGCCACAGGCTGGAAGGGAAATTTCTGCCTGCTTAGCCTGCTTCGCAAGTTGCCTTTCCGGTACCGCTAACTTTCTTACAGGCTGTGCAAAGAGTCTGTCACATACTATGTGTTGAACACGGTGTTGTGGCACAGCAGCAGACAGCAGCACCGGCCATGCATTGAAATGCGACCTGAGCCTTGCAAAGCAGCACCAGCAGCTGCAGCTTAGATGCCATCGTCCGCGGCACGCACCGACAATCTCCTGCTAGGCTGATGGCAACAGCATGGCAACAGCATGGCAACAGCATGGCAACAGCATCATCTGATGCTTTCAGTCCATTACTCCCAGATGTGAAACTTCAAGGCACATGCATGGCATGCAGCACAACAAGCTTGCTTGCGTGCGCAGCCTTGCGTGAGTGTGCAGCCTTGCTTGTAGGGGTAGGGTGTCACTGCATGCCTTGCTGCTTGGGTGCTGCTATTACTTTTACAACAAAAAAATCACAGCCGATGGCTGAGCAACGCAGCAAACGGCGATAGAATCACAACTGCAACCACAGCTGCAACCGTGGAATGGCGGCTGTTCACAGCAGCAACGCTACTAAATTAAAAATATGTAACATACATGTTGCTGGCAGCCTTACGTACTACAATGGGCCACCTGCTGCTGCGATGGTTGCCTCGTGCGCTAATGTGCTGCGGCAGCTGCTGCTGGCCCTGCTGTTGCTGTCGCTCTTGCTGCTGCTGCTGCTGCTGCTGCTGCTGCTTAGGCTGATTGCAGAACCGCCCTTTGCTGCTCCACTCATGTGCTGACCCAATGCACTGCAGAACTGTCTTGCAACTTGAAGACGTACAGCTGCTGGGGCGGGCCGCTGCTCCTGCTTGGGCCTAGCCCTCTTGCCTTGCATGTTGCAGACTGTGGCCCCTCCAAACCAATGCCCAGATGCTGCAGCTGCTCCATCAGCAGGAGAGCTGCCGATACAGTGCTGCTGCTGCTGCTGCTGCTGATCACAGTCATGATGAAGTTATGCTGCTGCTGATGCTGCTGATAACAGTCAGGATGAACGTATGCAGCACCTGCTGCTGCTGCTGCTGCTGATCACAGCTGGCAGGTGAGTCCCGGGCCTGCGCCGTTGTAGAACTGCCCAGCCCAGCAGTGGCCCGCAGTGTCTGTGAAGCTGCCCTGGCCATGCATCACATTCGACACCCAGTCGCCCTGCAGCAGCAGCAGCAGCAGAAAGCGCAGCACAAGTTTACCAACGACAGACACCGCCCATCTGCTGACCATTATGTGCCGCTCCTGCTGCAGCATAAAGAACTGTAGAACACCGTGTATATACATTTCCAATCCCCTCACGCAAGCAGGCACCGCAGCTGCTACATGCACGCAATACAACTGTGGCATTCATTGGCTCAGCGTAGTACTGGCTGCTACTGCCAGTGCGACACACAGCTGCCATGCTGCCCACCCTATAGGCATACGCCGCTATACGGCATGACTGTCGCCTTCGTTCCCTGTTCCTTCTGCTGCTGCTGCTGCCGCTGAGTAGCTCTCATGCATGCAAGTCCAACGCACCAGTATGCTCTGCAGCACAAGCGATGCTGCTGCTGTTTCCCTGCATGGTGCTGCCAGCGTTGCAGCTCAGGCACCCCAGCAAAAGAGCTTCACTTCAACCCAAGCCGCATGAAATCCAACAGCACCACTGCAGTGGCTGCTGCCGCACTGACCTTGTATGCCTTTCCATCAGGGAAGGTGTAGCTGCCCTGCCCCTGGTACTTGTTGTGCTCCCAGCAGCCCTCATAGCACGCTCCACTAGCAAAGCTGAACTTGCCCTGGCCATGCATCTCATCATCTACCCACTCCCCTGTGTAGGTGTAGTCGCCGCACTTGAGAGTGCCTGCAGGAAAGCAGCAAGGTGGCGCAGCAGCAAGCCAGGGTGATGAGCATGGATGCGGCATATGCTGCTGGCCCGCTGCTGGCGCATGGCTGTTGAGCGCACTAAGTGCTGCTGCTGTTTATGTGCTGCAGCTAAGAGCTAAGATATAGATTGTACGGTCAGTCGGTGCAGTTGACAGCAAGACACAGCGATCATGTGCATGTAGCTTCCACAGGATGCGGCCCTGGCTGCTGTCTTCCTGTTGTGCCATGTGCAAAGTCACCCTCTGGACTCACCTATCCCATGCCGCACTGGCTTGGGTGGCTCTGCTGGTTGAGCTGGTGGCTCTTCCTCTTTCTTCTTTGCTCCTTTCTTTGCTGGCTCTGGTGCTGTGGGGGGCGGCAAGCCTACCACCTTGTACTGCCCCTCATAAACGGCCCCATCTTTGTAGTAGAACCTGCCAGTTTGTAGCTCCTGCTGTGACACAAAAGCATCAGAAAGGTCGAAACACAAGTATGTAAACGACTCAAAAGCTCTACGGCGCTCCATCGGCAATTGTGGTGTCGTGTGGCAGCTGCATCTGGTGTTGCTGCTGCATCAGCTGTACCTGCTGCGGGGCTGGTGCGACGGAAGAGGTGCTGGGCTCATGGGCTGCTGTTTGTGGCGGCATGTTTACGTAATGTTCCTTTGAGGGTTTTTAGGCAGGAGTTGGGACGGAGCGATGCAGTCAAACGGGCATACGAATCGAGTTCTGCACTCCGGTCAAGTGTGGTACGTCTCATCAATGATACCGGCCAATACAATAACGTAGAAGCTACCAAGAGTGTGTTAGGCCGTGCTACACTCACGTGAAGTTGTATGACACACTAGGGTTGTTGGGCTCAATGACACATCAACTTGCGTGCAAGCTGCCAGCACGGCACGTGCACGGCGTGCATTCAGCATATGATGTTACAGCCAGATCCTCGATAGACATGTTACAACGCGAACAACACCTACCATCAGCACCACCATATGATTCCCTTTGCTAGCACTGCTACGTGACAAGTTCTTTATGAAAGCACCTACAATACCGTGCAACACTCACATCCACTTTGGCGAAACACTAGCCGTCTAACATATCTGCTGTTCTCAGGGTGTACTGCTGAGTACCAATGCCACACCAGACAATGTGCTGACCACGGCAACCGCACCCTCGGCAGCAGCAGCTGGTGCAACGCACAATGCCCCAAGCTTCTACAGCATGCGGAGCACGCTGGCTGGTGAGGTGTCCCTGATGACGCAGCAGCTTGGGACAGCAAATAACACAAACCTGCCAGGAGATGTTTGGAACTGGTACCTGCAGCGAGCTGGACGCAGCAAGGATTCCACATCCTACAGAACATACATGAACAACTACACCAGCGCCTTCGGCAACCGCCTGGACTACCTACGTGATGGCAGCAGGGCACTGCAGATAGTCCAGTTCCGCCAGTCAATGCTTGGCTGGTATGTGTGTGTTGCTCCAAGGAATTAGCCCAGGCCAGCAGCAGCATACTGGATGGAGTTGCTCTGTGTAGTTGTGACGTGTGCAGCTTTTTTTTGAGAGAGAGAGAAGTTACACGTGGATACAGTCACCGTTCTGAGAACAGTATTATCCACTACGGGATTAAACCTCATAAAGTTCAAAGCTTTGTGTGCTGACCCAAGTTTGCAGGGTGTGATGATCATATTTGGCCTCACAGTTGCTGGTGTAACAGTTCCTCATCTCATAACCTGCAACCCAATCATGCTGCAGAGCTCCAGTGCTAGCAGCAGCACTAGGTGTCAAGGGTAACCATTGACGTCTGATGGCTCATGGCTCATTCTTGCTTGCTCATAACAACCGACAATCTCCGAAACATGCCGCTGCTACATGCAGGACACCAGTCAATGCAAATCGGGCTGTGTGCAAAGACCTGTCAGAGCCCCAGAACGCATCTCTGCAGCACGCACTGGAGCTGACACAGTGCTATACAGCCAATGCTAGCACATCCACCATCTGGGATCACCTTATCGCCCTAGTTGAGAAGCGGGGCGGCCTAGCAGGCATGCTTCAGGCAGTGGCAGGACCCTTGCTGCACCAGTATGCCACGCCCGCATTTCAGGCTGGACCTGACCTGCAGTGGCTGCGCATGAGCCCAGCAGGAGCAACAGCATACAGCAATATCATCCTAGGCAAGATCTCAGCTGCAAACACTAACCTGTTTGGGGCATCAGCACCTCCCAGCAAACTGTATCTGCTACAGAATACAGTGGACATGCTGTGCTGTGATGTAGATGCCATCAAACAGTCACTCGCAGCGCCTGAGGCACGAGCACAGGCTAGCGTGGGTGCAGCAGCTCACGCAGTGTTGTCAGCACTGCAGAGCGCTGCGGCGGTAGCTGCCGCCAATGCACGTGGCGATGAGGCCACAGCCAGGAGGGCGGCACAGACTGCAGCAGCACATTTTGAAAAGCAATAGCGTAATGCGACTGGCTACAGCTACTGTTGAGACAAGTTCAGACTATTGTTGACTCTGTTTTGTCGTATTACATGGAAAGCGACGCGTTTCGGGCTCTTCACCCTTCATCAGGCTTCAATCCTGTGAACACGGACAGAATCAACAAATACTCGCCATCAGAAGCACACAGCAACAGGGTGCAGGTTTTTGGGTGAGGTCACTGGCCATGTTGCCAGTGGCTCGAACCCTGTACAATACTGCACTGCAAAAGCAAACCATGAGGTCTTGATGATGAACACAGGGTGAGAGCCACTGGCAACATGGCCAGTGACCTCACCCAAAAACGGCCAGTCAGTGACTGGCCTTTACTAAGAATGACCCCAGGTTCCTGCCTTTTGTGAATGCAACAATCGGTCTCTCTGAAACCTCAGCATGTAGATCTCCACCGCCAATATCATATGCACCCCGCAGCAACTGTTGCAGCCGCAGCTCAGGTATGAGTTGTGCATACGGCACCACCATGACAGGCTTGCTGTTTGCAGTTGCAGCTGTGCTGCTATTGCTCACAGACAGGTACCTGTGCCGCAATGAAAACGACACTCGGTTGGTGATGCTGGCTAGCAGACGCTGAGGGTAACCCCTCTGGCGTAGCCGGTGCACAAATTTGCGCACCATGCAGTCAAACCAGTGTTCGTCACTGTTAGTGACAACATACCGAATCAACTCTGCATTGATGAAGCTCCTAAACACACTAGGTGGATGGAAAGAGTAATGTGGGATGTAAAGGTACTTGTTCAGTACCTTTTGGTGTGTGCGCACTTTGATACGCACTCTGCCATCTGCATCGCAGACATCCTCCATACACTTATGAACAACCAAGTCGAGAAAATCTACTTCAAACTGGCTGTAGCTGTGTGTGATCTTTATGTTTGGCAACAATGTGTTGAGCAAACTGATGAAAGCAAGCAGTTTCTGCTCGCTGCCCTCAAAAACCACAAATCCATCATCGATATAACGCTTAAACAGAGAGGGGAAGTCGCTGCCCAAGCGTTGCTTGGCAACACCTTCCCACTCCCTGGCCAGGTAGAGCTGCGCTGCTGGTGGCATGCAGTTGGTGCCCATTGCACCCCCAACAATCTGCCTGTAGTATTTGCCTTGCACAGTAACTACATTGTTCTTCAGCACAAACTCTAGGAGCTCTGCAACCATTGCACGGCGCATGCCAGTGCCATGAACTGCTGCTGCACATGCAGCAATGCATCCAGCGTGGTCAACATGTGGGTACAATGACTCCACATCAAAAGTCAGGAGCCAGGCATCCTTGCTAACGCGGAGCCCATCTATCTCCCTGACCAACTGCGTCCTATCTCTAAGTACTGTATCATATTCATGCAGCAGACTATTTAGTTCGTCTGCCAACCAAACACTGACACACGTTGTGACCCAAGAGTGACAGGCAGCTATTGGCCTGCCTACAATATGACCATTCAAACTGGCCATTTTATGCAGTTTGGGCAAGATGTAAAGGTGTGGCGGCTGCCTCATCTTCAAACCCTGCAACAAGTACTCAGACACTTTGTCCCCAAGACACCCGTGGTAAATGCCAACCAACATTTCCAGTTTCCTGCAGGTGGTAGCAATGACAGCTGGAAGACGATCTGTGATGTCTTCATATACAGTGCTGTCTGACACATGTACTTGCACTGCTGCATGGTATGCATTAGCAGGCATGAGTGTCGGCCCAAGGTTCTTGTCCGCTGCTTTGATCACATGCTCTGACTGTTGCCGAAAAGCATGCAATGCTGCAACCTGGGCTGTGCTCAAGTTGCTGGTGCGCTTATGTTGCTGTGATACAGCATCAAAACGTGCCAAAATAGCGGATTCCACCACACACAGATATGCCTCCACTGCTGGAGGTGCTTCCCTAGGCACAAAGTCAGGTTTTGCAACTCTGTACTTCAGGAGCGGACCTGTGTCCTGAAACATGCATCGCAAACGAACACTACGCTGGAAACGCTGTATTGCTGTAACCAGCTGCTGCCGTGTGATGCAGGGTGGTGTGAGCACAAACTTGAGACCATTATTCAAAAGCATCCATGCATCCAGAGAAAATGCTGTTTTGCCCAGGTTGTGAGCACCCAGCAGTGGGGGCAGGGCTGAGAGAGGCACCTGCACATCTCGTCTGGTTGCCTGGAGGCGCTGCTGCTGCCGCTGCCGTTGCGCCCTGCGCTGCTGCCTGTGGCGTTTGCGCTGGCGTGCTGACATGCAGCAGTCCTCCGATGGCCCAACTCCCTATGCGGCCGGCTGGCCAGCTGTGGTGCTGCTGTGTGCTGCTGCGCCTGGCTGTTTTCTGATAACTGGGGTGGCAAAGCAGTGCAGCTGCAAGCAGGCAGGGCGCTGGTTGGGGAGCAGTACTTCACACACTACAGCATTGTGCAGCTCATGCCAGCAGCAGGTGTGCTGCTGCAGCAGGAATCTGCACAAATTGTGCAGGTTCATGTGGCAGCAGAGTGTTGGTCAGCAGGCACAGCAGCCCAGCAGCAGCAGCCACTCACAAGCCACTGGTCGAAGAAGGCTTACAAACTCAACGTGACTCCTGGTCTGAACTTGCTGCTGCACTGCCAGCCAACACACAACTGGGGCAAGAAGTTCACCGCCAGCTGCCCTGCTGCTTGCAGCAGCTATGAGGCTCTTTTCCCTGGTCTCTCTCATGCCAAGGTCACCACTGTACTAGGTGAGCAAGGGTGTTAGCCGAGCTTCAAGGGTTTCAAGATCTGGTACATCAGTGCCCCCGTTGTTGAAACTGTTTAGAGCTTGCAGGAATGCTTTCAAGTGCTTGTTGTTGGGATCCCGTTGATACACTTTGAATAGCCTGGCTGAGTTGCTGGGCTCTCCTCTCAGCAAGTCATAATAGTCTATCCTAAGCTGTGCAAGTGTTCGCTCCATCTTGCCACGCAACTCAGCCAGGGAAGAGGCTTGCTGCCTTTCCCGCCTTGTTGTGGTTTGCTGTGTGCGTGGCTGAGTTGCTCTCTGGGATGTTGACGGCGTGTTTGTTGTTTCCACTGGTGGAGAAGGTCTACACTCAAAAACAGCCTGCAGGTTCCTTTAGTGAAACACAAGACACTGTGCAATTGCATCAGCAATGTCGTGTCTTTGTGCAGGAGGATATTGACTGCAGTTTGATAAATCATGATCTCTTCTAGCAAAAGCGTTGCCAGGCACAGCAGGGTTAAGTATATTGCTAACCACCTCGACCACGCGTTGTTTTCGCCTCCACCGAGAGTCCTGTTTCCAACCGTGAATATTCAAGAATGGGTACCGCTTTGTTGCATGAATTATTTTGATGGGAATTCCCTTTTGCACAAAATACATGCCTATACATGATTCCAATTGAAGTGGGAATACCAGCCCACCGGGGGGGGGGGGAAGCCTCTTGATCAAAGTACTGCATCTCTATCAGACAGTAGTAAGGCCTGCCATAAAGCAAGGTTTCAACATGATGCACAATTCTGTCCAAGTGTCTCTTGACTTCGGCTGGATTGTGCACCACGTAAGAATGTTCATCCAACAATTGTGTTTTTGTCAAGTACAAAATCCTTTGAGCTGTTGGCTTGCCATCAAACAAGCAAACCCCGCAATTCTGACTGCCTACATCAATACTGAGGCACACATCATCAGGTGGCTGCGGGGTGGGTCGAAGCATTTGTTACAGAAAGGACACAAAATGTTTTGTGCATGTTTTTTTCTGTTGCAGGCTGCTTGACATATGAGCCACGCTGGCCAGTGAGGCAGTGCGCTCAGCAGCAGGCAGTGGCTAATTACATTACATTACATTACAAAATGACCCCTCAGAGGGGGTACCCACTGGGAGCCAACTTGAGGCTCATGGGGAAGTAATTACAGCGCCGCTGCAGGCCTGCAGGGTGATGGGCTTGAGCAGCCAGGAGTGACCAGCAGGGCTGCTGAGTCACAGCCAGAGGGTATAGCTGAGCCAGGAGCAGCAGCAGACATTTCAGGGCAGGCAACAAACAAGCAGCAGCTGTTCAACAGGCTGTCAGATGCTTTGGCAGCTGTGACTGAATTGGCCATGTGTGAAGAGGCTCTGGCAGCAGATGCTGCATTTGCTGTTGCATTGCTGGCCTGCTGAAAGGCACTGGCAGTGCTTCTGCTGCCAGTGTGAAGCAGGACCTGCAAAAATTGTACATGGCTGTGGCAGCTGGTGAAGCAGCACAACCAGCTGTACCTCAGCGGCTGATGGGGCAGCTGCGAAAGCTTGCTAGCAGCAGCAATGGTCGCTCGCTGGCAGCCAGCAGCACAAGCTGTGGTGAAACAGCAGCAGTTACACTGGCAGTACCAGGGGTGGCATCCAAACAGCTGCATTGTGAGAATGCAGTGCCAGTGAGCGTTGACGCTGAGGTTCCAGCACCACCAACTGGCACGGACAACAGCATCAGCAGCAAGCGTGCAGCAGGGGCTTTGGGAGGTCGCAGCAGCGGCAGCAAAAGGTTCAAGGGGACTGCAGCAGAGAACAGGGCGCCACCACACTGGGCTGATAGCAGGCCTGGCCGCTGGCTTGATGAGGAGTATTATGTGCAGCTGGGAGATGTGGTGTTTATGCAGGTTGATGACAGTTGTGACAGAGACCCATGCACATTCTTTGTGCCACGCAACAGCACCGGCGGCGGCAGCAGCAGCAGCAACAGCAGTGATAGCAGTTCTGTGGGATCAGCTGATGCTCGGGCGTGGGTGTTCAGGGTGGAGTCTTTTGGAGGCGCAAGTGGCCAGGATAGCAGCATGATGGCACGGTTCTATTACAATACACAGCGGGACTTACAGCAGCCTCTGCTGTTTAAGCGCAAGTCAGAGCGGCTGGTGCTGAGCAAGGTGCAGGGAATAGTGCACACACTGATGCCATCCAGTGTGAATGAGGTGCTGCAGTTTCTAGATGCGCAGTTGGTGGAATCTCTCTCAATAACATGCGCCAACTGGCAGGTCAGGACACCATACAGCCTGTATCTGGGTCCCAGTCCTCTTCACATACACAATGTTGTCTCATATAGTCTGTTGCTGACTTCCACACTTCCACCCCCACCACATGCTATCATAGCAACAATGTTGCTGCCACACCAGATGCTGGTCCATTGTGATGATGTTGTGGTGGTTTCTGCCAGCATAGTTTTGTCATAGAAATTCTTTGCCACCATTGCCACCGGTGGTGGCTTGCACACTTTACACATTTGTGAGACGCTGCTTGCCAAGCAGTAGCATGTGGCACATGCTATTGTTGCTGCCACAACGGGTGCTGGTCCAATGTGATGATGTTGTGGTGGTGTGATTGCTGCCAACAAAGTCGTGACATTGAAATTCTCTGCCACCGTGCCACGGTCAACGGCGGCCATCGCCACCAGTTGTGGTTTGCCACATTCCCACTTGCACCACACCACATGGTCTGAAGTACATACATGTCAACATGCGGCGGCAGTTGGTGTGCGCCATGCCAGGTTCCTGTAAGTTTTATGTGGTCTAGTGGGGAAGTATGTGAGTCAGCAGCATACAACAAAAAGCTCACTGAATGGGGCACCTATCCCTGATATAACATGTGCCAGCTCAGCTGTGGCACAGGTTGGGAGACCATATTATGCTCCATGTCCTGTACTGGCCCATTTCTTTCACTACAAAGTGTCTTTTCAAACAGTCTGTTGCTGGCTTCCACATTATTACCTGCACCACACCAAATGGTCTTGGAACTACCAACTGTTGAGAGGCAGTCAGTGCATGACATGGGCCATATGCCTATATGGTATCATATATGATAAGCATTTATGTTTATGTGTTCTAGTGGGGAAGTGTGTGAGTCAGTCACTGCTGAGCATACAACTAAAGGCTCATTGTATAGGGCAATTATCACTGACGTAACATGTGCCAACTGGCAGGTCGGGAGAGCATACAGCGTGAACCACGCCCCAGTCCTTTCGCATACACACTATTGCCTCATATAGTCTGCTGCTGACTTCCGAAGTGTGGCACACTTCCACCTACCCCCCACCACATGCTATCACAACAACGGTTGCTGCCACAATGGGTGTTGGTCCAATGTGATGATGTTGTGGTGGATAATTTTGCCAACATAGTTGTGTCATACAGATCTCTGCCACCATTTCCACCAGTTGTGGCTTGCACACTTTACACACTGTCATCACTGTGGTGACTGAGCCTCATCACTGTGGTGACTGAGCCTCACTCTTACATTGATAGTGGCCTGGGATTCTTGCAATGTAAGCGATTCCAATTATAGACTGCGGCTGGCTGTTACAACCAGTAGTTGCAAGTGTTGCATGAAAGTAGTTGGCGGCGCTGCCACGCAGAGAGTCCCAATGGACCCCATCGGACCCAGAAGCTTGAGCTGCACAAATTCATAAGGATGTAATCAGTCGGACTGTTCTGCTTGTAGCTGGCAAAACCTCAACTCACTTAAGGAAAGCGGGCGTATCACATCATGTGTATGTGAGCTTTACACTACAATGCTTGCCAACTTTGACTGCCCTCGCTGTGGAAAGCACTTTAAAAACAAACGGGACCTTGCACTACACGTGCACAGAGTACGGCCATGCAACACATCGGTTGGTGATGTCAGCATAGCAAGCCTCAAAGAGCAATACCCAACGCCACCCACATCGGTCTGCCCCCATTGCCAACGTGAGCTCCGGCTACGCCAGTGTCTTGATGATCACATCAACAACAACCGTTGCCCAGTCTTGAAGGCACAGGCAGCGCCGCTGGCAACAGTGTCAGAGTCGCAAGCCCCTAGCGATGCAACTACTCAGCACCACATGATGTGCCAATGCCACCTCAGGTCAGTGATGTTGTGCAAAGACCGTATGATGATCCTGACATGTCTTTTGTGACCAGTGAGGACTTGTCATATATCAATAATATGCGCTTATGTTCACCAGCCGAACGCTTACTCTTGTTGTTTAAATGTGTCTTTGGCAGACCGGACCAACCACAGAACTACAACTCATTGTTGTGCAGCAATGTCAACCGCCCCAAGCACCTAAAGTGCTGGAGTAATGGTGCCTATGTGCAACTAAGCAGTGATAAGGCTATTGCAGCCGCTATGAGGCAGCCAATAGCTTTGTATTGGAAGCAATTGAAGAATGACAGTCCGCCTCCTGAACTGTCACGAATACCTCGTGGGCATGCTACTATTGTCGCCTATCTAGAGTGCCTTGCTCGGCAGCAGCGCGGATGCACGGCACGGAGACGGCGGCCCACTGGACGAAAGTACAAGGACCTGTACTGGAAGACCCAAGCAAGTTACATGGGAGATTGGAAGAATTGCCAAGACAGTAGGCCTCATAAACAGGCAGTGAATTAAATGGCTGAGCTAGCAGTGCTGCAGCTGCTGCTTGTCACAAATCATATGGCATTAGTGCTGGGTGCTGCAGGGATATAGCCAGTAGCAAAGTCCTGCTATTATTGACACTGTTCAAATTGCACTCAGGATACAGCATGCATAGAACTTGACTTTACATTCGCAAAGGTGTGCAACGCTCTAGCAACAATACTTTGCTGAACGCAAGCACAACGATCGTGCTGCATAATAAGCAAAAAACTTTGTTGCAAAAACATTGCAAGCCTTTGCGGCCTCTGATCGGCTTCCCTGTGGCTTTGGACACTTCAGGGTCTATCCGAACCCTGTTATGCACAAATGAGAGAGTGGAAGTTACACGTAGGCCGTTCGCCATCTCAGATGGCATGCACCACACAAAGTGAACGCAATCTTGCGCCAAAAAGGGAGATTGAAGCAACTTTGAAGCCAAAATAGTCCTAGTCTCTCGATCAGGATTGTACAAGGCATAAGCTGGCACACCTAAAAGTGTGCTTTGAAACACCATAAAAGCGGGAGTAAACTGGCTAAAGCCAACATGAGCGCAATCCAATGGCACAACACAATGGATGCGATGCTAGTTGCACCAGAGATCATCCATATCAACCACTGCAAATGCTGAAATGCTCCCGGTTGTCGTTGAGCATGACTGGACATCTTTTCAGTTATCTTTTCGGGCATGTAGGCGCAGTACAACAGCGTTGGCGTGCTGTGGGGAAGAAACTAGGTTGTCAAACCACTTTCAAAGTGAATTCAGTAGAAAAGTCACGCCACTTTCACCGTATCATATTTAAGGCAACCTAGGTCTGGGCCAGTAGGGCACTGTGTACTTGGCAGTACGGCTCAGTGACTAGCAGCCGCTAGCGGTTACCGGTAACAGGTACAGCCTGTACTGCCTGAGCATTAATCAAGCAGCTGATTGTTTCTGCAGCAGCTGCAGCAGCTATCTGACGCTGCACGGATATGTCACGTCATGATGGACAGTTGGTGATGTTTGCAATGAACTGAATACGCCTGGCTGTATGCCATACAGTGAGTTCAGTTTCATCTGCACTGCACATGCTTGCCTGACTGGGCCAGGGGTAATTGCTGGCGGCAGATGCACCAATGAGCAGCGTACCCGGTATGCGGCATGGCCGGCAGCCTGCTTCACAAAATGTGCTCTGATGTTCTGCTTGAGACTTAAGGTTGAACCCTGAGGCAGCTGCAGGATGTGTGTGCTAAGGAAGTCTGCGGATGGTGTTGGTGATTCAGTTACATTTGTATTGGTTGATCAACAAAGGTATAGCATGGCTACATAGCTACTCAGTGTTACAATTGTACCGTACAATTGCTGGGCCAGCAAAGAGATCACCTGTGCGTGGGCACGGATAGCACACTGGGGCAACTTGTAGTTGCCTTCAAGGCACAAACCTGTGTTGCAACAGGTCCAGGTAAGTGCTTGCTCAGAGCAAGCACCCACAAGTCTGTGCCCTACGTAGGGATCAGTATACTGATCAACAACGCCGCAAAACACGCTCCGGCAAACAGGACAAGTGCCAGAAACGTTGATGCCGCAACGCTTCCAACACTGTTTGCATACTATGCTGCAGCAGGTCACGCAAGAAAGCTTGTGTCTCTCAGTCTCAAAGCATACACAGCATGCCATCCGGGAGATGTCCAGCTCACCCCTGATGCTCTTCTCAATAAAGCGCTGAAAGCTTTTGAAGCAAGCTTCGTCACCAAGTACGATGCCAGCCGCAGTGCCCTGGTAGTAGAACTCCACCGAACTTGCAGATGACGCCTCAGCCATCACAGCGCCATACTCGCATTGATCAGTGAAAATATCTTCATTACTTGCCAAACGCTGCTCCATCTCACACAAAACTGGATGGGTACAGTAGAACAGGTGCTTGGCTGATGCACTCGAGGCTTTTTGGGCAATGTTCCTGCGCTGCCACACCTCCCACAGGTAGTCAAGGTCAGCGCAGTTGCATCCCTTGCAACTACTTCGGTAATCTGGAATGGTGATCTCACTCCAACGCAGGTCCTTGTTCTTTGCAAAGTCCTTGTAATCTGGCAGACCTGGAAAAACTACAGAGGTATGCATCTTTTCTTTTCCCACAGAAGTGCTCATCATTGTTCAACTCAGGCTGAGTCCACTACCTTGATAAATTGCTATGCCAACAGCCCTAAAGTGCCATGCATGGTTACTTTTCAGCTCTAATTATTACCCCACTGCCCCCGGGGTAATTAGTGATGAAATTTCCAACACCCCTTAATTAGAAGTCGGGCACTGCCCGAGCCTTCCCCAAACCTGCAAGGCTTGCACCCCACTAGTGTGCAGAGCTCTTAAATATCACCGTGCACAAAGTACATCTAGTTTTTCATTACATTACATTACATTACATTACAAAATGACCCCTCAAAGGGGGTACCCACAGGGAGCCAACTAGAGGCTCATGGGGAGTTTTTCACTCTTGCAGTGTTGCAGACCAGGTTCTCACCGACAGGCCTGGCATGCAGCAAACAGTACTTGCAACACCTTCTTTAACCATGCCTGTGACAGCATGATGTTGATGCATATCCAGTGCAGCCTGACCAGATGCAGCAGCATTGCCTGCTCTTCTCTGTCCCTCAGGCCACAGTGTGTGTACTGCTGGGGGTGCCCCATGGTTTTGTGTGTGCATGCATGCCTGTCTTTGCTAGCTTCTTACTACATGTTACAAAAGGCTTGATCATCAAGCTGCCTTTCCACAACATACACATCGTTCACGTCGGTTGGCCTACCACCCAAGCCCCCTTGGGCGCTGCCACGTTGGCACCGATTCGCCTACCACCCAACCCCCCTTGGGCGGTCAACGCAGAGGGACGACCTCCACACCATGTGCACACATGCCAACATGCCTCAAGGTGAAGAAATAGCTGTGATCAATCATTAATCACCTTCCTGATTCTTGATGCATTGCGATTGATGCTGGCAGGGCACTTGATGATCATCGGTATGCTGCAGTGTTGTAACATACTCAGAACACCTCTAATATATATGTCCAATCACATCATGCTTGATCGCGACAGAGCTGCAACGATACGGGGAATGGACACAACGATCGTTTGGTTTTGCTGCTCATGATTGATTGATGAGATGATTGATTGATTTATACTGGTCATCCCATGGCCATCTTCCGTAGCCCATCATGCTATCGGGCGATCATTTTGCACCTTTGCGTTGCTGGATTAAATAGCTGGAGCTTCTGGAGTCTTCTTTGCTCGTGGGTAAGGCAGCCATGCATTCGTTACAGTGCACTCAGCAAACCTCCCAAGGCCGGTCACACATGATGCAAAGCAAAGCAGCAGTTGTACCAAGCAACTGGCTGGCTCACACACGCTTTTGCTTGCCAACCCTGCTGCAACCAAATGCACAAAATACACCACATGAACTCATATCCCCAGCTGAACAAGGTGGTCACAGCTGCAGCAACAGGTGCCATCCCATATGCCCTGCAGCTGCAACTGCAGCACAGCAACTGTAAATTATAATGCATGTGCTATTTCCCCCCACTGCTTGTTTGCACCAGGCAGACCAGTACACCTGATCAACAGCAAAACACACATGCAGGCCACGCATGAAATGGCCTGATTTCTGCTCCCCCCTGTGCCTGCTTTCAGCTGCGTCACCATCACTACTGCAACAAGGGCTTGCAATGCATTTCCCATGTGCGCTGCATGCTGGCCCCCAGCTGGCTGATGGGGCTTGCTTTGCAAAAGCGGCAGCCCACTCTCTGCCTGGCAGCAGGCATCTCTGAAAACAGCAAGCTGAACCTGATATTGCACGCACCAACAGGTTGGCAACAAGGGAATGAGCCATGGCCAGCATGCCTGCAGCATCAACAGCAGCATGCGGCAGAGCAGCAAGCCAGGAAAGACAGCAGCAGTCACAGTGCAATCCATGTGAGAAATATGAGGGCAGGTGTTGCAGCTCTTGCGCACATCAACAAACTTGAAGGCCTGGCAGGCGGCAAAGAGCAGCTGCGCCGCTAAGCATCGAACATCCTTATGAAAGGCCTTGCACACTGCAGATGCACAGCTCAGCAGCCAGCAGATTGGCACAAAAACACAACACAGTGAAGCTAGTGTCAGGAGTGTGCTGTCAAACTTTAAGCAAGTGGCTTGGCAGTCATCGCAACACACAACAAACATGTGAGTGTTGGGTGTGTGTGTGGGGGGGGGTAGCATTAGTGTGAGTATCACTGCAAGGTGGGACAACAAGACTCAAAAGGACCCAGCAGGACCTAACATAGACCCTTCAGAACCCAGCAGGACTCACCTGGAGGGGGATGCTGTCAGCTGCAATTGTAAGTGGATCATCGTTGACTGATAAAAGCAGCTGCTGCAGTACTACTGAGTTGGCAGAGGTGCTTGGCCAATGCACAGTTTTCCCTATGCTCAAGGATCTGCTAATAGCTGGGATCTCGTGCAGCGAAGTCTGCCACGTCCTGCTTGATGGCTGTTGCGCTCAGGCTGGCCTTGCTGGTTGCGCTGTTGTTGCTGCTGCTGTACTGCCCGCCGCTGCTGCTTGGGGCCACTGCAGTACCCCTTGCCAAAACATGCCACCACAGTGGAACACCGACTTGAACACCGTTGCCAGGACCTGCCGAGTGAGCAAGCAGGCTGTGTGGTATTTATGATTGTGCAACTCTTGGCTGTTTCATCGCATCGGACTCCCTTAATTGTGTCAGGCCCCAGGTAAGACCAGAAACCAGAGGTAGCAGTTGGTACATTAACAGCAGCTTAGATACTATATAATTGCACAAACTGCTACCACCCCCAGCGGTCTTGATCCTGCCTGAAAACAAGTTCCTGAGTCGTTTGTGTCAGGCCCCAGGTAAGACCAGAAACCAGAGGTAGCAGTTGGTACATTAACAGCAGCTTAGATACTATATAATTGCACAAACTGCTACCACCCCCAGCGGTCTTGATCCTGCCTGAAAACAAGTTCCTGAGTCGTTTGTGTCAGGCCCCAGGTAAGACCAGAAACCAGAGGTAGCAGTTGGTACATAAACAGCAGCTTAGATACTATATAATTGCACAAACTGTTACCACCCCCAGCGGTCTAATGCTGACAACAACCAACCTTGAGATGTTTGCGCTGATTGGCTTTGCTGCCACTTGCTGCTGCCACTCGCTGCTGCCACTTGCTTCTGCCACTTGCTGCTGCCACAGGTGACTGTGGCCAACGGTGGCCGGGTCCCAGGGTGTTTGTTCCTGCTGCATGGGGTTGTTGGGTGGTTTGGCACACCGTATGGTTGCGCAGGGGTACCATGTACGGCCATGGTGTTGTTGGGTAGGCTGTCAGTTTGTGCGGTTGGTGTCATTCTGCACCTGGTCCCATCTGAGACCCGGGGCATGTAGGCAGGTGCTGCCAATTGTGGCACAGGGTGATTTGATGGCATGTATGGTTCTGCAGACAGTCCTGTTGGGTGCTGAATGTGCTGCTGCTGGCCTGAATGCTGCTGCCTTTTGTCGCAGTTGTGATGATGTTTTTGTTGGAACTGGCGGCTGCTTGCGATGACTGTCCTGCTCTGTTGCTCCTGCAGCTTTGCTGGCCTGAGATGGAGCGGTCTGTATAGCATCAGCAAAAACATGCAGAAACTTTTTGGTGTTCAATCTGTAACAGATGCTTCGGCCAACCCCACAACCACCTGTTGAAATTTGCCTAAGCATTGATGTGGGATCCCAGAACTGTGGTTTTTGCCTGTTTGATAGCAGCCTAGCAGCTCAAAATATATTGTACTTGGCAAAGACACGGCTGTTGGATGAACACGCGTACGTGGTTCATGATCCAGCAGAAGTGAAGAGACATTTGGACAGGGTTGTTCACCAGGTTGAAACCATGCTGAATGGTAGGCCTTACTACTGTTTGATAGAAATGCAGTATTTTGATCAGGAGGCCTCCCGTGGGTTGGTATTCCCACTTCAGTTGGAATCATGTATAGGAATGTACTTTGTGCAAAAAGGTGTCAACGTCAAAACAATTCATGCAACAAAACGGTACCCATTCCTGAATATTCATGGATGGAAACAGGACTCTCGGTGGAGGCGAAAACAACGCGTGGTCGAGGTGGTTAGCAAAATCCTAAACCCAGCTGTGCCTGGCAATGCATTTGCGCACAGAACTCATGATCTGTCAACATGGAATTCATAACCTCCTGCACAAAGACATGATGCTGCAGATAGTCTCGCACAATGCCTAGCATACCATTATCGAAACCTGCAGGCAGTGTACGATTGCAGACCTTCCCCACCGGTGATACCAGTTGAAACTGCCAACACCCCCACAACATCACAGCAAGCAAATCAGCCACGCTTGCAGCAAACTACATCAAGGCGGGAAAGGCAGCAACCCCCTTCCCTGGCTGAGATGCGTGGCAAGCTCGAGAGAACACTGGCTCAGCTCCGGATAGACTATTATGATTTGCTGAGAGGAGAGGTCAAAAACTCTGCTAGGCTTTTCAGAGTTTACCAGCATGATCCCAATAACAGACACCTGAAGGCTTTCCTACAAGCACTAAACAGTTACAACAGCCAGGGCACTGATGTACTAAATCTGGAAACTCTTGAAGCTCGGCTGACACCCCTAAGCACTTACCTAGTGCAGAGGTGATTTTTGCCAAACCGGTTTGCCTTTGCGAGACAGACTAGGAGTGAAGAACCCTAAAGTTGCTGTTGCGTTCTGTTGTGATGCCTGACGGGCTACTTCACAGGAATGAGACACACCTTGCTGGCCAGGCAGGCCCTGCCACCGGTTGCTGCTTGTTCAACAGGCTCGGAGTGCCATGCTGCTGTTGAATCATTGCTGCTGCCAAGCTGCAGCTCTGTGAATTAGCTGCCTGTAAGGCCCAAAGAGTGCCTCAGCGCTGTCACAAAGCATTTACAGGGTTGCTGAATGCTATGTGATGAAGTGGGAGAACATGCATGTACAGAACATGCTTTATAAAGAAATGTTGGACCTGCCTTAGCCCACCTCAGCATGCACACATGTAGAGGTCCTCAGACTGAAACAAAGTTTGCATTGTAGATCGTCACATCAAACTCGTATGGTGTTGAAAGCAGAGTTTGCATTGTAGATCGTCACATCAAACTCGTATGGTGTTGAAAGCAGAGCAGTAGACGAGTTGAGTTCAGACCGTCCGAGACGTCTGCAAAATATCACACACGTTGCGAAATTGCAGTTAAAAGACACTAAAAGCCGCCCGGATCAAAGCAAGCCAATGTACTGAAGGTCACACATTTGTGCACGTGCCTTGGACTCCGAAAAACCTCAACCCTCCAGCTTGTACAGCGGGCTACACTAGTACTGTGTGCAAGGGACCTGCCAGCAGAGCACAACACGCTCAGCAAGACGAGTGTACAGCGCTGCCATTACGCACACACATACGTCAGGCACATAGGTCAGCATGCTGCGTGTGAGCATGTCAGTTTTGGTACAGGGTGTTTGTCTTGCACTGAGCCGCTAAGCTCAGCTTAGTTGCTGCCCAGCGCTTGGGCAGCAAAGCCGTGCATTCACTGCTAAACCAGCCAACACACGTGGCCTCTGCATGCAGTTGTTCAGCACTTCTGCAAGATAGCTAGTGAAAGACAGGTAGTGAGAGGACTGCAGTACGATAGATGGACGGCGATGGCCATAACACTCTCAGTAACAAACAGCGTGATGTCGCGCCCCAATTCGCAGCACTGCCGCAGCATCCGCTGCGCGACCAAGATAGGGGGGTTGTTTCATGACGACAATCAGACAAGCCGGACGCAGTCAGCAGCCTCTCTCACAGGACTGACAGAAGGAGCATATAGCAGCAAGCACTAGAATGAACGCTCAGGTGCCTAACTACGCCCAGCCACCAGACCTCACCTCCGCCCTAGTCAGCCCCTCTGACAGAAAGCACCACTGACTGACAGCGCCCATTTGCTGCAGACAGAAGCCTGGCAACAAGCAAGCTACACTAGCTGCCAGCCCAGCTACCCACTTGCTGCCACACGCAGAATGGGAGGGTGAAGCCGCAGCACATTCTGACCCAACACCTGCTTTCATTCGCATCCCTCCTAAGCGTACATAGTAATAACGCATGCAGATAGTGTGCCAAACTGTTGCACAGGATAAGCCGCCGCCTAAACACAGCCCTGCCAGACACCTCACAGCATCAAAAGCACGCTTTTTTAAAGCCACTAAACGCAAGCTCTACTTACACTATATGCATTGTACAGCACATCAGGAACACCTCTGTGACACTGCAGCATTGCACACACGAACAGCGGTCGTACAATCGTCAGTCGAGCAGACGCCGGCTGCTGCTGCAGCACTGCTGTGCGTGCAGAGATGCACCCTGGGCCGCTGCCATGCAACCGCAGAGCTGTGCATATGTAGACAACTGCCACTGTGTTCCAGAAATAACACGGTACACAACGGCACAGCGCAGGAGCACGCTGCAACTTGCTTGAGCTGCATAGTGCAAGTATGATTGGCTGTTGCTTTGCCCAAACTGTGCGCGGCCGCTCAGCACCGAAACAGGCGAACCCCAACCCCGCAATACACTCTCACCCACAAATGTAAAGGTACACCAGTGTTGGCTCGCAAGCAGACACTGCTCAATTCTACTGCTCACGGGGGCCAAGCACACACACAGCAGCACACACATACATGATGCAGCAGAGCCGCAACGCAACAACCGCTGCAGCCGTGCGCCACGTCTGATGTGCATGCAGGCGTGGCGCATGCAAGCAGCATAATGCGGCGGCAGCCACTCGACCTCGCAACAAACTTTGCGAGTTATGTAGTAATAACGCTGAGAGCTGATCATACACACATGCTGTTGGCTCGGGGTCTGCGAAAGACAGACCCAATAAAAAGAACGCACACACAAATCCACACACAAGTGATGCAAGCCTTGCTTGCATGTCACAGCCACCAAGCCTGCATGCCTGCGACCTGCTGCAAATGCAATACACACAACAGCCAGATGCAAGCAAGGCGACGTCAAGCTAGCAGGAAACCAAGCCGTACTTTGTCAAGTGATGCATAGTAATGCCCTGCCTCCTGCGAGTAACACACAGAGCCGATACCAAACAAGTGCTGGAAACTGTCCTTGCGTCATGCAGTCGTGCATTGGCTGCCACATACGTGCACACAGCCGCCGACGCACCAAATGCATAAAAGGATCCAGCAACATACAGTGCGAGAGGCAGCTGCGACAAACAGCTTCTGCGCGCTACATGCAGTAACAAATCAGTCACTGCGCAGTACACTCACAATGCTTTCCGGCCACACCAAACTCCCGGGCATCCAAGACCAGCTGCCCTGATGGCAAACACAATCACTGCGGCAGCAGCAGTTGTCGAAAAGCAGGGCGGAGAGATCACTCAACGCACACATTGGCTGCATCAACAGACAGTCACATGCTGCGTGTTGCAGTGAGCGCACACCTAATGCTCATGCTCACTGGCCACATCCACACACCCCAACCACATCCACCAGCTCTATAACCTGCCAGCAGTCTGCATAGCTCCATTGGGCCCCATTAGAGACGCACACCGTGAACTGCACAGCGCGACACACTGACTCAGCTGCTGGCACTGCTTGGTGCGCTGTCCTTGTCAGCGCGCTTCATGCTGATCTTCCTGCCCTCCACTAGACACGCACACCGTGAACTTCACAGCGCACCACGCTGACTCAGCTGCTGGCGTTGCTTGGAGCGCTGTCCTGTCAGCGCGCTTCACGGTGATCTTCCAGCCTCCATGAGAGACGCACACCGTGAACTTCACAGTGCGCCACGCTGACTCAGCTGCGGGCGCTGCTTGGTGCGCTGTCCTCGTCAGCACGCTTCACGGTGATCTTCCTGCCTCCACTATGCACACACACCGTGAACTTCACAGTGCGACACGCCGACTCAGCTGCTGGCGCTGCTTGGTGCGCTGTCCTCGTCAGCGCGCTTCACGGTTATCTTCCTGCCCTCCACGAGGCTGTTGTGCAGCGACTTGATCACGCCAGGCACCACGGCACCGTCAGCAAACTCGCAGAAGCCGTAGCCCTGCGCAGCGACAAGCAAAATAGAGAGATTATGACAACCTGTGAGCACGCGATATGCCAGGCACCACGGCACCGTCAGCAAACTCGCAGAAACCGTAGCCCTGCACACAGGCGGCAGCGACAATAAAAATGGAGCATTTTTAATGGACTGTGGACATGCAATACGCCAGGCACCACAGCACCGTCAGCAAACTCGCAGAACTTGTAGCCCTGCGCACAGGCGGCAGAGACAACCAGGTTGCATTGACGGTTTGTAACACAGTGTGGACATGTATTTTGTTAGGCACCACGGCACCGTCAGCAAACTCGCAGAAGCCGTAGCCCTGCGCACAGGTGGCATAGGTGGCAGCAACAAGCAGGATGCAGTGAAGAGTTGGTGCAACGCATAGTTTGGAATGTAGCAAAACATAGTATGGAATGTAATGCGCCAGGCACCACTGCACTTTCAGCAAACTCGCAGAAGCCGTAGCCCTGCACACAGGCGGCAGCGACAAGCAAGACGCAGAGACGACTCGGATTCATAACAGATTGTGGACATGTAATATGTCAGGCACCACTGCACCGTCAGCAAACTGTCAAAAACCACAGCTGTTCCTGCTCCCGCTCATTTCAGTGCAAATCCAGGCGGTGCACACCTCATGCAATGACTTCTATAAGGTATCAACTTCAACGTATTTGTACATTGATTCACGATCCCTCACCTTGCTCTTCTGGCTCATCTTCTCCACGATGACGACGCAGTCCTTCAGCTCCCCAAACGGCGACAGCATGCCCTGAAGCTGCGGGGGCAAACAGCCAGCAGCAGCAGCAGCAGCAGGCACTGCAGTGTCAGCGCATGCAATGCAGGCACACAACGCTGATGAGCAACATTGCTGCGGTGAACTGCACCAGCCCTGTAGCTGTGACTCGCATTGCGTCAGCATTTCAATGCAACACCAACATTTTGTGAACTTTGTCAACAAATCCTCTTGCAAGGGGACTCATGTGCTGCATGCACCACTTGCAGGGCAGGGTGCTACGCCGGTCGCGCGCGTGTTGTGGGCTGAACGGCTTGCGGGGGGAGCCTCACTTCCCGCGTTTGCTGCAACATACCACGTCCCGCTGCTGCTGTGCTTAAAACAACCTTGTATCCTGCCTGCCTTCAAGCTATCCATACATGTGTTGCATTGCCGACAAGTCCTTCTCACATCACATAAGCACACGGAACATTGTCACAAAACAACAACAGCAGTAACTCACGTGCTGCGTGCGCCAGTTGTAGGGTAGGCCGCTGATGTACAGCCGGTTGGGGTTGGACGGCTTGCGCGGCGCCTCGCCTCCCCCGTTGGCCAGTGGCGAGCCGTTGCCGCTGCCGCTGTGTATGCTGAGCATGCTGGTGTTGACGGTGGGGTCTGGCGTGGTGGGGCCCAGCAGCACGCCCCAGTCAGGGTGGTACTTGCTGGGGCGCGACACCTGAATATGTGGAAAAAGTGTGCATTTTGGGGGGGGGACAAATGGGGTAAGCAGAGAGGGTGCAGGTGTAGGTGTGGGAGACTGAAGAGTTGTGGATTATGCAAAGGGCAGCAGCAGATGCAGTTTGCTGGGTGGTGGGGCCCAGCAGCACACCCCAGTCGGGGTGGTACTTGCTGGGGCGCGACACCTGACAACAATGGAGGAAAAGTGTCCATTTTCAAGGTGGTAGGGCGGGAGGAGAGAGAAAGAGGCACAAATGGGGTAAGCATGGAGGATGTGAGGTGTGGGTGTGAGAGAAGGGAAGGTGTGGGTCATGCAGCGCAATCAGCAGATGCAGTGGGTTAGGCGGTGGGGCCCAGCAGCGCTAACCAGTTGGGGTGCACATACTTGCTGGGGCCAGGCATCTGCAGACCACGCAATGTGGGTTTAGTAGGTTTCTGCACAACTGAGTTTTACTAAACACACTGTGTAGATGCAGCAAGCACCCTGGGGGTGATTGTGACCAGTAGCTAAGAGTGTAACGCACCTGCTGGAGTCCTTTCCACCACTGCGTCTGCCATGACTGCTGCTGTAGACCAGACAGCGGCGCCTCCAGATCCACTTGTGTGACGAAGGTTGAACCTCGAGTCATGCTGCATCTACTTTTTTCAGCTGCTGCATCCATCTGCTGTGGGCATTGCTGCTGCTGCTGCTCGGCACATTGCTTTGTTTTGTCTAGCCACAACCGTCCTGCATTACAGGCAACAAATGCAGAGCATGTGTACACACCTTGAGCGTGGATCCCCTGAACTGGATGCCGCTGAACGCAAGTGCATTGCTGGTCTCCTGCACACTGCGCAGCTTGATGAACGCGTACGGCGGCCCCTTGTCTCGCGTGATGCTGCAGTTGACAACTGACGTGCCACTGTCCAGCTGCGCGCCGCTGCAGGTCATCAGTGCGTTGAAAAATGAGCACAGGTCGTCCTGCAAGCAGATGCAGCGAACACCACAAGATGCTTGTGAGAGGCGGGGATGTGATGTGTTGGCAGCATAATACGTGCTGCGCCGCGTGCTGAGGGTGGTGTGTGGCAAAGTGCTGAAGCAACGGCTGCACACTCCAGCTGCTCACAATGGAAGCAACTCTCAACATGCTGAAGAGATGCAGTGGCAAGCCGGTTGCTTTGAGAAAGCAAGCTGCCAGTCCCCCTGCTGTACCTGAGGCCACTGCTGTGCCTGCCAACCACGCGACCGAAGGAAGAGCAACAGCAGCTGCAAAGTCGCTGGCTGGTGCAGCCGTCCCAACGTCAACATCGCGCAGGAACAACTAAGATCGAGCCCGGAACGGCTGGCTGCGATGTCAACGCGGTCACGTGGCCGGATGATGCTGTTGCAGTGACCGCAAGACAACCGGAAACCCTGCTACACGCGCCTCACCTCTGTTGTGCCCTCTGGGACGCCTCCAACGTACAGCTCACGGGCTACCAGCAGGGCATGGGGGTCATTTGCGCGCGCCCTCTGCTGCAGCGAGTTCATCCATCCCCGCAAGTGCTGTAGCTGAGCCTGAAGCTGTTGGTTTTCTTGCTCTTTAAGCTCTAGCTGTTCCTTCAGCTGCTGCACAACCGAAGTGTTGTCCATCGTGCTGGCTGGACACCCTCGTCTTCACACACCCAGGGAGACGCTGGCACAGACTGGTGACTGCAAGCTAACGACTGATCTGCGCTCAGACCTTGCTAGTACCCATACACGGGTGAACTTCAAGCGCCCTGTGCAGCTGCTGGGCCGTAGAGAACAGCCACGCCAGGCGTAGCTCGCGAGAGTGTGGTTGCACACTGCTAGCAGCAGGTACAAGAGGGATCGTCGACGGTGTGCCTGTGCACACTATGTTGTAGTTTTTAGCGTGTCTGAATCGGTCAGGGGAAGCGGGTCAGGAGCGTTATGCGTGGAAGACGTTCAGCGAATGTCTCACAACAGCACCCTTTCACACTGCCATGCAGCAGATCGCTCTACAAATAGGCTTAGAGGCAGGCATGCTGCTGCAGTGGCTTCTATCTCATCGCTGGGGTTTGGCAGGAGTGTGCTCTGTTACAGGCCGTTTGCTGCGTGTGACACAAGCGCGGTAAATGCCTTGCTCTACGCGTGTAAAAGATTGTGGTTGTGTTACAGCTCACCTCTCGTTCCACGCAAAGTCTGGTGGAGCGATTATGAGCGTGGTGGGCGTTGCGAGCCCCTTTAAGCCCGGATGATGGCTTCAAAAGAATTTTATAACATTCAGTATAGCTTCAATGCGCTTAGGCTGTCAAGATGCCTTCGCTGCAATGTGGCATCACGTCCTGCTGCTCCGGAGTAGGGTTTGCATTTACTGCCGCTGCAACGAAGTCAGCTTGTGGGCCGCATGGTGTATGAAATAGTTCTTGAGAAAGTGTTTTGTGGGTCTGCTGCTGGTCAAGCAGGCAATGCAGACAAGGTTTAGACCATCCTTGCCCAGCAGTCACTGTGGGCCAGGTTGGCACGACACAAGGTGCGTGCAGCTCAAGGGCTGCTGCAGCCGCTGCAGTGGATGTTCATATAGAGGCCAGTTAAAAGTCCTGTGGGGTACATTGTTATAAAAAGAGTACTTCGGATGTTCCCCACTCACAGCATGTACTGCTGAATGATGCAGCTGCATTCTGTGTGCTCAAACCATCATCATCATCATGTTACCCATTCTGTGTGCTCAAACCAAAAGATGTTTTGTGCGCATTCTGTGTGCTGTCAAACTCGCCACCAAAGTGGTCAAAATGGCTGCACCATGTTCCATGCATCCGATGCATCATGATGGTGGCTGATCAGCCACGTGACAATGAGTGCACGTTCCGGACTGGTGCTGCAGCGCCCATTGAGGTCCTGATGTGACATGGTTTGTCAACGCAAACTCCATGGATGCGCTGAACTTCGCTGCTGCTGCTGCTCAAATGCAGCAGCCTGTGGCACGGCACACCCTGAACTCGACTGCATGCATGCCGTGCTGTGTCCTTTCATGTAGTGCTTATGTACCACATGCCTAGCCATGTGCATGCTAGTACTACTCCTGCCCGGCAGGCATCCAAAATCACATCATGTGCATTTTCAGCACTTGCTGGTTGGCCTTGCGCACTCGGCACTTGATGGTCGGCAAGCCCAGCCGCTGGTGCGCCTCAAACCTGCGGCAGTACAACCAGGAAGTGCAGGGGCAGACACAGGAGATCTCAGCGGTGGTTTTTAGTACATGTGCGATACCCGTATGATGTACTGCTGAACTGCGCAACGCCCGGTTTCCCTGGGCATCGGACGGCAAAGAAGAAAACGTGGAAGCCGCACCTCGTGTGCGACGGCAATCTGCCATATTACTGTCGCGGGCATTTCAGCAACAACTGCTGCTGTTGCCCCAAGCTGAACAAGCAATGCATTGTCAATCACACATAATCATGGCTGCACAGCACAAGGTGGCGCACTTTGCAAGCTACACAGACAAAACAGCACATGTCACAGTGGCACACATCAATGTGCAGTGATATCACTGCTACAGGTGCCAGTGGATGTGGCCAGCTGGCATGCATGCCGCAGCCAGACAGCATTGGAGGTTGTGCCATGAGGGGCCCAGGAAGGTTGTACTTCGCCTGCTGTACTTGCTTTGCATGCTGCTTTCACCTGTACAATCATAGTACCGGACTTGCATGCTGCTTCCACCTGTACATTCATAGTACCAGACTAACCTTTACAAGTATCAGACATGTTGGCTCCAACACCGCACGTACTGTGCATGCAGACGGACAGGATGCACCCCTGACACAACCATAGTTACACAGCAACAAATCAGTCGGAGTTGAGGCTCACCTGTGGCAGCCACTGAAGCCGTAGTAAACGCCATCAACCAGCAGCACATCGATCTGCGGAAAATCACAAATCATACAGTCGGCTCAGGAAAGTTTGGCGAAATCGGAGCATTTGCCTTTCTGCTGCGGTGTGCCTACCTTCATCAGTCATCTGCTGCATCTGCAATCAACAGGGCCTGTTGTGCACAGCATTGCACTGCCGTGTATTGCATTGAGACAACATCCACATTCAGCTGTCACCCCATATGACGAGGCATTATAACATGTCATACAAGATGTAACGCCCACCGGTTCCTGCAGGCCGATCTCCTGTATGCTCGTCATCAGCGCTTCCACCTTTGCTTGATCTGCAAGCAGCAGCCGGCGTGTCAACAGCGGCTGTAAGTTGCAGTGAACGCAACTAAGTGCCTGCGTGCTGCACTGAATCATCTGCCATCTGTGCTACCAATTGATACCAGTATACTCGTAGCAGCACCTCGACAAGAAGCCCTGCGATTTTGGCTCACCAACTACCTCTGTCCTGCAGCGAGATAGAAAATATTCTTCTCAGCACACATCTGGCTCCGGTGACCGCATGCAAAATAGAAGTTGTTGCCGCTGGCCCTGCTACTGCTGCTGTTGCTGTCAACAGTGCTACTACTGCTGCTCACGAAAAATGTTGCAACTGCTGCACGTTACAACACTGCATGTGTTCACCATTGCTTCTTGTCTTCCCCAGTGGCCTGCATAGCACATGAATGCAGCAGCATGTCATACATGTGCAAGCCCGGCAGCTGTATGGCGATTCACATCAGCAAGCAAACACTTCGAACATTACAGGCTGTCATTCATGTCGTGCAAGTCAAGCAAGATTGACTCTAGCAGCCATAGCAGAATGATCATTGCATGCACCCCCAGTGCCCAAACCCTACCACTCCAGCCATGGCCAGCTGTCATGGCGACAACTGAAGCTTGCTTACCTCCTAATGCTTGACACAGGTATGTCCTGCACTTTTGGGTCCTGCTTCTTGGGCGCCTCTAGGTCGAATGACCAGTTGTAATGGCTGCTGCTGCTGCTGCTGCTGCTGTTGTTGCTGGCGGGTGCAGCTGCTGCTGTGCCAGGAGCTGGGTTTGTCGCTGCTGCTGCTGCGGTACCGCTGTCAGCACTTCTGCATACTAGGACCGAATGTTTGTATGCTTGACAATGCAACTGAGGGCTGCTTATCCTGCAGTGTGCCGCACTTTGTGGCCCATGGGCAAAGCGGCCTGCTGTGCTGTGACAATGTATCATAGACCACTGCCTCAGAAATGAACTGCGCAGGCACAGAATTGCTTAAAAGGAAACAGCATACAAGCATGTGCAGTGGTGCTGGAAAACGAATAAGCACGCGGCACACGACAGGCCAGACCCTAGCTCCTGCAGGTGTCAGGTCACAGGTGCTTGACTGACCAGGTTCGTACGTTTCCCGCTTCCGATCTCGTTATGGTTTGTTGTGTTTGCAAAACTTTAGTTCATTCTGCTCGGCGCAGGATGCCACGATGAGCTAGACCCTGCTGCTGTCGTTCAACCAGAATCAGTTCAAGACTCTGAACGCCACATCTCGTTCTGCAAGCAAATCACACAACATGTTGTAATCACATCGTTTGATTGTTTGAGCGCTTAGCCATGCTCGGCAGCACCTGCAGCTAAGCAAGACAGAAACACAACAGCAGCAGCAGCAGTACTTTAGTAGTGCAGCCATGCCACACCGCAGCAGGCCTCGCCATGCACCCAGCGTGCTAGATGACTTGGGACAAGAGATCACGGGCATCATGGCGCCGGTGTCCATTTGCATGGCGATCACAGTGCTGCTTGTGAAGGCACTGAACCCAGAGGGCACTGCCGATACAACAACAGTAGCCATTGCCACGCTTGCATATCAAGAGCAGGTGTGTTCTGAACATATGGACGCTGATGTCAGGGTATAAAGTGAAAGACAGGTGCAACAGATGTATACAGGCAACATGTTACAGCAGTTGCTGTGCTTCCAATATTGGTGTGCTACTCAGCAAACCGGAGCAGAGGCCAGCAAGCACTGTTCACGGCAGTCAAGTCAGCAAGCATGTTTGACCGCCCTGTTACATCCTGACTGCCTGTGTGTGTTCTGCTGCTTGCAGGACACCGACTCAGCTGGCCAGAAGTTGGGTGGAGCGCTGCTGAATGCCATCATTTTCATGGCAGTGATTGCTGGCATGACCTTTGTGCTGTTCCTGCTCTTCAAGTGGAGGGTGAGTGCACTACGGCAGCAGCAGCAGCAGAGGTATGTCAGTAAGCTTGGCTGAATGCCAGTCATGTGCTGGTATGACCTTTGTGCTGTTACTGCTCTTCAAGTGGGGGGTGAGTGCGCTCTGGCAGCAGCAGCAGCAGCAAAGGTATGTCAGTGAGCTGTGCTGAATGCCAGTCATTTGCTTGTCATGCCTTTTTCGCTCGTCCAATTCTATTAGGGGGGTTAGCGGTGAGTGTGCGTCAACACAGGGAAAACCAGCAACAGCAGCAGCAGCAGCAGCATCAAGTGTACAGAGCGGGTTGAGCGCGGCAGCACGCAGGGCTGCAGCCGCGGCAGCAGCAGCGGCTGTAGGCGCCTGGCGACGAACATATGATCATCAGCTGGAGGCTTCTGCCATGCTTTTGTAGCAGAGGCCAGCAACGCATGTCTGAGCGGCCACAACAAAAGCTGGCTGATTGCTTGTACGTCCAAGGCAGCTCTGCAAGCTTTGTGTGGGGCCTTAACAGTACCCGGCAGCACCTGGAACAACTGCAACTGCACCACGGTTTCACCTAGCTGGGCGGCTCCTGCTTGCATTTGCTCACGTTGCTTCCCTCGCTCCGCTACTGTTGCTGCTGCTGCTGCAGTGTTACAAGCTGATATATGGCTACATGGGCTTTGCCATGCTCAACATCTTCTTCTTCTTCACGGGGGCGCTGGTGCTGCAGCTGCTGCGGCTCATCGGGCTGCACATGGACCTCTTCTCGCTAGCGTTCCTACTCTTCAACTTCTCGGTGAGAACTTTTTGTAGGTAGTAAGAACTTCTTGGTGGAGTTCCACACTGCAGAGTCGCAGCAGCAATTGCCAGTGCGTGGTGTCACTGCCGCTGTTCCTCATGCAGTGCTACACAATGCTGCCTGTCGATTTCAGCATCAGGGTGAAACAACAACTGTTTTACATTGCTGACGTCAGTTGTGCTGCGTTGTCTTGCAGGTTGTGGGCATCCTGAGTCTGTTTGTGATGCCAGTGCCGCTGATCTTGAAGCAGTGCTACACGGTGTGGGTGGAACAATTGCTGATGCCACATTCACCCTGCTGCGCTGTCTTGCAGGTTGTTGTCATCCTGAGTCTGTTTGTGATGCCGGTGCCGCTGTTCCTGAAGCAGTGCTACACGGTGTGGGTGGAACAATTGCTGATGCCACATTCATTCTGCTGCGCTGTCTTGCAGGTTGTGGGCATCCTGAGTCTGTTTGTGATGCCGGTGCCGCTGTTCCTGAAGCAGAGCTACACGGTGTGGGTGGGCATCTGTGTGGCGTACATATTCACGCACATCCCTGAGTGGACGAGCTGGGTGCTGCTGGGCATCATGGCGCTGTACGACCTTGCTGCTGTGCTGCTGCCTGGCGGGCCACTCAAGGTGAGGGGCGCTGCTGGAAGCGGTGGTATATATCTCGCATGCAACAGCCTCTGGCTCGTTTGCTGTGGTGTCTTGCGACGCCTTTTTGGACCATGTTGTCTCAGACCTTGTTCCTTACTGCACAAGCTGGGTGCTGCTGGTCATCATGGCGCTGTACGACCTCGCTGCTGTGCTGCTGCCTGGCGGGCCAGTCAAGGTAAAAGGGGCTGCTGAAAGCAGTATCAAATATCTTGTTGCATTTGGCACTGCGCAGCAGGTTGAGCATGGTGTCCTGTGTGCAGGTAGCTTGTAGTTGCTGTACTTTGTCATATGTTTGAGTGGACGAGCTGGGTGCTGCTGGTCATCATGGCACTGTACGACCTCGCTGCTGTGCGGCTGCCTGGTGGGCCACTCAAGGTAAGAAAGGCTGCTGAGATGTTGCAATTATCCTGGTGCATTTGACACGTGACGGCCTGGCGTCTGCATGTGGTGCAGATATGTTGCATGCAACAGTGTGTTGCTGATTTGCTTTGGTGTCCTGTGTCATAGTATGGATCATCTTGTCTCGGGCCTCTTTCCCGGCCGCACCGGCTGGGTTATTGATCAAGCAGCTCCCTTCGATGTTGCTGATCTGTTGCTGCTGTGCTGCTGCCAGACGGGCCACTGCAAAGTGCAGCCTGCCTCAACGGCATCAATGCTGTAGTGACATGTAAAGCATATGCTTTCGCAAGCCACAAGCGCCGCCTTTGCTGCTATAATTTCAATGATCAGGGTACATCTACGTGCAGCATATATGCTTGCTGTATCAGCTGCTGCCGCTGCTGCTGACAACACTGCTGCTGCTGCTGCTGCAGATTCTGGTTGAGCTTGCCATTGAGCGGCAGCAGGAGCTGCCGGCCCTCATCTACGAATCACGCCCCACCAACAGACCCTACCAACGCGGCATGTGGCGCCATCAGCAAGCCCAGGACGGCAGCAGCAATGCACACAACAACAGCAGCAGCGGCGTTGGCGGTGTTAGTGGCAGTGGTGCAGCGCTAGCACCTGTTGTTGCAGCAGTAGCAGGAGGAGCAGGTGTGCAGGTTCTTGCAGGGGATGTGTCAGGGAGTCCTAGTGTGTCAGCGCGTGTGGCGTTGCTTGGTGAGCAGCAGCGAAGTTGGGACGATGGGTCGCCGCAAGTGTCACAGGAGATGGCACTGGGGGGAGGCAGCGGCAGCAGTGTTGGCAGCGGTAATGCCGGCAGCGGGAGGTTTGGCAGTGCACGGCGGCGCGGGAGTGGGACGGGTGACAGGGCAGGTAATGGCGCGGTGCCTCTTGCGGAAGGGAAGGAGGAGGGCTCAGGGAAAGAAGAGTACCGCACTCTGCAGCTGCGGTTGCAGCAGCAGCAGCAGCAGGGACAGGAGCGTGAGGCAGCTTGGCTGTTGGGCCCAGCAGCAGTAGTGGCAGCAGCAGCAGCGGCTGCTGCTGCATTGAGCAGGAGAGGCATGGGACCGTTGGGGGAAGGTGTGGAAGATGACGTGGCTGCAGCTGCTGGCAGCAGCAGCAGCAGCAGAGGAGGGTTGCTGCATGCTTCAGCAGGGTCTGCAAGCGAGGCCAGGTGAGGTTTGTTTTGCGCAGCAGCGGTGCCATCATGGTGATCTAGTCTGTGCACAGCTGTGTCCATATGCCGTGCAGTGCCCGGGGCTCCAACTTTGCCGAGGCTCCAACAGCCGACATGCCTACAGTCAGCGCCTAGCAAAATGTCATGTTATGTAGTGTGCATTATGTGTGCACAGAAGCAGACTAGCTGCGTGTTTGTCTGGGGCAGTGCTGCAGTGCAAGATGGTTGCCGGTTCAATGCACATCAGCTTGACGCTGCTGCAGGCTGGGTAGTGTGTAGTATACTCACCCTGTACTTGCATGCGGTTGCCCCTGCTGCTGTTGCTGACGCTTTATCTGATCTCTGGCATCCAATGCTGTTTGTCCTGCAGGCAGCATCAAGCAGGCAGCTCAGCTGCAGCTGCAGAGGCAGTGAGCATCCCCCTACCACCACCAGGCACTGCACCAAACGGCAGCAGCACTGCTGCTGCTGCTGGGGCTGTGCCAGGTCAGCATGGCCCTGCAGGCAGCAGCAGCGAGGGTGATGAGGGGAGTGAAATGGAGCTGCCTGATGGCATCAAACTTGGGTTGGGTGATTTCATCTTTTACAGCATGCTGGTGGGGCGTGCTGCAATGTACGACATGATGACAGGTACGCTGCATTCAAATATACTTGTTATGCCACTACATGCTTGCTTTAGCGGCATGCTGCTTATGTCTGCTTCCGTGCACCACATGTTTGGTATGTGCCACAGTGTGCTCATTATCATCATTATCATAATACCCAGTCAAGCCATCGCACCAACGCCATCTGCCCCACAGTGTGCTGTCATCATACGATTGCTACTGATATACATGCACTGCGCTGCATGCCTGCTGCGTGTTTCACCTGCTGCCCTGCAGTGTTTGCGTCCTACATCGCTGTCATCTCAGGCCTGGGCATAACGCTGATGCTGCTGGCGCTGTATCGCAAGGCGCTGCCTGCACTGCCAGTCAGCATAGCACTGGGGGTGCTGTTTTACTTCCTGGCGCGATTGGTGGTGGAGCCGTTTGTGGTGCCGCTGTCGCTGAATATGGCGTACTACTGATGATGCAGCTTGAGATGGGGTTGTGTTGATGATGCAGATGTTCCTCTTCTCGGCTGGGCTGCTGTTAGTGTGTCCTGCTGGCCAGCCATGGCTGTTGTTACAGAACTGGCGCTGCCTAGGGGCCGATCATATGTGGCTGTTGTTTTGTTGTAACAAGACAGGCGCTTAGAGGGGCGTGTTGTTCAACTCTGAGACTAGCTTAGCCTGGCTGGGCCTGAAGAATCACACAGTCACACCAGGGCCACTACCAAAGGGCCGGCGGTTGATACGCCATACGCATGAACTTCCTCATCATGAATTCATCATGAAATCCACAAATCCACAAATTCATCATGAAATCCTCTTTCTTCCGCTCCTGAGGGGCGCGGGGCCGATGGCGTTGATGCTATGGCTTAATGGGTAACATCATGATGATGATGATGATGATGATGATGATGAAATCCACAAAGTGAACCCCGGCATCCGCTGCCATATATGATATATATCCCATGATGCACTGTTGCCATATCGAAGAAGAGGGGTTACAGGGTGACTGTTGCCATATCCGAAGAAGAAGAGGGAGAGAGAGAGAGGTCTGTTACAGGGGTGGGCAAGCTATCGCCCTAGAGCGAGTCACTTGCCCCTCTTTCAGCTCACATATCATGAGAACCCGATAGCAAGCCACAAGATGCAACCAAAGTAAAACTCCAGGGGCATCTTGCAGCCCCTACCTCCCCATAAACCAACAAGTACATGCAGTGCAGCATGTGCGAAGTGCAGCCCGAAAAGCAGCAGGGTGCTCAAAGCACAGGGCACAAAACGCACAGGGGAAGGCAGGCATGGTCCAAACAGCGAGAGAGAGGTCTGTTACAGGGGTGGGCAAGCTATCGCCCTAGAGCGAGTCACTTGCCCCTCTTTCAGCTCACATATCATGAGAACCCGATAGCAAGCCACAAGATGCAACCAAAGTAAAACTCCAGAGGCATCTTGCAGCCCCTACCTCCATAAACCAACAAGTACATGCAGTGCAGCATGTGCGAAGTGCAGCACGAAAAGCAGCAGGGTGCTCAAAGCACAGGGCACAAAACGCACAGGGGAAGGCAAGCATGGTCCAAACAGCAAGCGGGATGCACAATGGTGCTGCTTACCATAGGTGTTTGGCATGATTGCACCAAGGCACCGCTGTACACACCAGACTGCAGCAAGCAGCAGCACGCGGGACCGACAGGAGACATTGCATGCGGCATGCAAACTAAGGTGCTACTGCTTCTGCAACCCTCATGGCTGGCAAGCATAGCAGCACGCATTGCGACACACAGAGCTGAAACAGCAAGCGGGATGCACAATGGTGCTGCTTACCATAGAAGAAAGAGAAGAAAGAAGAGGGGTTACACGGTGTGCACAGGCAACTACGTTGCAACGAACACCCGAAAATCTGGAACGTCGCAGATGACTCAGCAAAACAGGCTGTCACTCAAGGAGACTCACCCCAGAAAGTCTCTCTGTGTGTGTAACTTGACATATATATTACCATAGAAGAGGGGTTACACGGTGTGCACAGGCGAAGAAGAAGAGGGGTTACACGGTGTGCACAGGCAACTACGTTGCAACGAACACCCGAAAATCTGGAACGTCGCAGATGACTCAGCAAAACAGGCTGTCACTCAAGGAGACTCACCCCAGAAAGTCTCTCTGTGTGTGTAACTTGACATATGGCCTTGCAGGCAAAGCCGTCAGTCACAGCGCACGCAGTGTTGATGCTAAACAAAGGCAACAAAGGACTAGTGTAAACAGTGTCAGTGACAGCAAGCTGCACTTTATGCAGTGTAGCGGGCGGGCTGAACCCACAGAACATCACCCACCAGCAGCAACACAGCCTGGCGGGCGGCGGTCTGAGGCGACAAACTAGGGAGAGAGAGCAGAGGACAAGCCAGCTGCTGCAAGGGCCGCACAACTACATTTTGCAGCAGCGACACGGCAACTCACAGATCCTGCAAAGCAAGACGGCTAGCTCTGGCGTGTCAGAAGCTCACAGAGAAAGCACGTACACACAGTGAGAAGAAGGCCATCACCGCCGCACCACACACAAACCATTGCCACGCAACACAGTATGCCAGGCAATAAAAGGCTGTTGTGTGAGCAGCCGATTTCTATACCGTGACGGCACCTAGCCGTAACAGCAAAGTCCGCAAGTGCATCCCAAAAAGCACCTACTGCTGCTCTCACAGCCACTTGCTCCACCAGCTGGGGTACCCCAAGGTCACTTGACACAGCCCACGCTGCCCTGCGGCCTTTCTCAAAAGCATGCACTGCTGCAAGACAGACCATGTCCCACACCAACCGATGGACAGCGTTATGAGGGGGGCACGCCAACCATATAGCTCGGCACGGCAGTACAGCACCTGCCGGCAACAAGTTGAACGCCCTTAGTTGACTTTCCACCTCACGCCGCACCGCCATAGCAACAGGACATGTCCAAAATGATGCTCCACCCCAGGCCCTGCAGCAGAACATGCTGCACACGCAGCAGTAGTCTGCATACGTTGAGCAGTAGGGAATGCATCCAAAGCCAAGCGCCACGCCGCTTCCTTGTACACGTTAGCCGCCCGCACCTGCCACCAACGAGACAACACCGACTGCACTGCAGGCAGGCTGACTGCCATCGGCAGGGCATCCAGGGCTCTAACCCGAGTAACAAAGGCAGCATGGCGGGGCGCAATGGCATCAAGCGCAGCAAGACGTTGTAGCTTCGTGGCATCAGCAACCTGCAGATCAGCCAAACGTATAAAACCGTCTGCCCCTGGCCGCTGCCAACCCAAATCAGCACACAACTGTTCGCGCGCAATCAAAATGTCCACAGGAGAAACAGAGGATAATTGTGCAACGCTCGTACCGGCAGCTTGGGCAGCCGCCAGGTGCGCGCGTGCTGCAGTATGCCACACAGACGGCACAAACGACAGCAAATGCTGCACATGCTGCCGAGCCTGCTGCCGATCACCATACTGCGGTCTACTGCGCAGCCACGTGCCCCATATCTCGCGCTCATAAGCGGAGCGCTGAGCAGAAAGCCCTGGCAAGGCACAGACACGTTCAAGTTCTGACAACAGCAACACTGCCTGACCCAAACACTGTAGCTTAGGGAGCTCCAGCAGGCCACACGGCACCACCTGTTCCAAGCCCACCTCCACCTGACGCTGTTGATCAAACCATTGCCATGACTGTACCACTGTAAACAGAGGATTGGCCCACAGCGGCGCCTCCCAGCACAAACCATCCACGTCCAAAGGCTGGTTGCCCACATGACGCAACGGCGGCAGGGCACGCAAACCCATCGCCAAAACACGCAAAGGCGATGGCAAGCAGGCATCCGCAGGAGTCGCAGGGAAGATATGATGACGGGCACACAATGCAAGGCCCAAAGGGCTCCCAGCAGCAGCGCGTGTGAAACAATCCACAGCGCTACCCCACTGTGTCCACAACTCCCGTCCCACTGTCACCCACGGTGCAGCACCGCCCTGCAGGAGGGGGATTGCTTCACAAGCCCAGCGAGACAACAAATGATGATGAACGGGCAGAAGGCCAAACCCACCACACCTAGGATGTGCAGCCATACAGTCCCCAGGGATGCCAGGGGCACGCCTAAGATCATCCTCGGGCCCCAAGCCAGCATCAACAAGCGCTGCCGTCCATCTGCTGAGCTGTTCTGACACATTAGCTGGCAACTGCCCGGCAAACTGCGCTGCATATAGGATGGTGGACAGAGCATATGCATTAGCAGCGAAAGCCCTGCCAAACGCAGATAGCTTGGAGATGCGACTGATATTTTGCATGCGGCGACGCACTGTCTCCAGCCTGCCCTCCCAATCCACGCTGCTATTGCCACGCTCACCAAAAAACACTCCCAGAGATTTGGCGCGCTGCACAACCTGCATGCCGCCCACATTCTGCGCTGCCCCACCCGGCGCAGCTGCCGCTGCTGGCTGCCGCCCAACATGCAGCAAACGCGACTTGGATGGGTTCAACCGCTGCCCTGACGCTTCCGCAAAATCCTCCATGCAGCCAAGGAAAGTGGGGACATTCGCAAGCGACAGCAGAAACACCTCGGCATCATCCGCATACTGTGCTGCTATAAGCTGCTGACTAGCTGCAACAATACCAATGCCGCGCTGCTTCAGGAAGCACAACAACGCCTGTCCAACGAACAAATACAGCAGAGGTGCAAGGGGGCAGCCCTGACGCACCCCAGCCTCACACTTGTAGAAGGGGCTGCAGAAACCATTTGCTGTGGCGCATGTGTATGTCTCCGTCAGCAGAACTTGCATCCAGCTGACGAAACCCTGCCCTACACCCAGTGCTTGGGCCACATCATACAACAATGAGCGATCCACAGTATCGTAGGCTTTCGCAAAATCCGTGAAAACAACTACCGCCATCTGCCGCTGCTCATGCAGTAGAGCAGGTAGCATTTGCAGCAGCCTGATGCTATCGCCAATATGCCGATGCTGCAAAAATGCGGACTGCGCAGGGTGTATAACATCGCCTGCCTCTGCCAGCAGCCGGTTAGCAAGTAGCTTAGCTAAGATGCGGTAATCATAGTTGAGCAGCTGGATTGGACGATAAGCAGCAGGATCTGCTACCTCCCCACCCGGCTTCAGGACAGGCAGTATGACGCCATCCAGAAAACCGGCCGGGACGCGCTGAACCGCGCCAATTGCTGAGTATAGCGCTGCTAGCAACGGCGCCATCTGCTGCTTATAGTACCTATAGAACTCTCCAGGCACCCCATCCAGGCCCGGCGACTTGCCCGGGGCGGTGCGGGAGATGGCGACACTGACTTCCTCAACTGCCACCGCTGCTGCCCCAAGCCTGCCAGCTGCTGCAGCATCAAGGCGCTGGGAGTGCTGCGCTACCGCCTGCAGGACAGCCTGCCGTTCTGCCTGCTGCACCTGTGGCGCCACAGTGAGCGCGGCATAGCGCTGGCCGATGATACGCGACAGGCTGACACCATCTCGCACTAGGTGCCCAGTGCCAGGGGCGCGCAGACCTGCGATATATGTAGCGCCCTTGGGGGGTTTGAGTACACGGGACATGGCCGGACCTGGTCGTTCACCTTGGTGCACCCACTGCTGGCGGCGGCGGGCACGCTGCACCGCCTCTTCCTGCTGCTGTAGCTGCGCCAGACGGCTCCTAGCTGACACCACAGACTGCAAGGCAGCAGGCATCGCTGCGTCAGCGCATGACTCCAGCTGGCTGTACGCAGCTAGCACTGCTGCCGCCGCTGCCGTACGCTGCCATATCCGAAGAAGAGGGGTTGCCATATCCCATGATGATGCACTGCTGCATCCTGGCCGTAAAGAAGGTCGGCGAGCAGGCATGACAGCCCAGTGTCCGGCGGGACGTTAAACACGTGGCGCAGTGGTGATGACGGACGAACAGTGGCCGAAAGGTTGCAGGTTCGATTCTGAGCCTAAGCAGTATGTCTCTGGACTCAGGGATACAGTCGGCGAAAGCCGAAGGAAGGATGCTGCTAATGTCCTCGCGACTCTCCGCAGGACTCCGTCGATTGCTGGCTATATACACACGGCCCTGCTAGGTATGCAGTCCACCGTATGGGGTGATTCCCACATGCTGCCTAGGAAGGGGTGTAAGGGTTTGGGTGGTCTACCTTACACCGAAAATAGAGAGAACTAGTGGTTACCCGTGGCTCCGCCACTCGCATTGTGTTGTGCATTGTGTTGTTCAGGTGCATTGTGTTGTTCAGGTGTGTTTACATAAGCAAAACGTGGCCAGCGGCTTGTTGCAGCATGTGACATTTGCAGCTACCGCAACCACTGCAGCTGCAGCATGATAGATTATAAATACATGCCAGAGCTCCAGGGCAGAGTTCCTCAAGCACACTGTTCCAGTGCCGAGTGTGAAGCTCAAACCCCGATGCCCTGGAACACCTCACGATACACAACATTCTTAGTGAACACACCAGCTGCAATAGCCGCAGTAGCTGCACGGAAGCCCCCAACCACCAACACCTTGAGGGCACTCTAGATGCCAACCCGCGAGAAGGCAACATACAACTGACCGTGCGAGAACACAGGGCGAGGCAGGTACACACCTGCTGCCTTGAGGGTCTGCCCCTGCGCCTTGTTGATTGTCATGGCATATGCAACGCGCACTGGAAACTGGCGCCTGCACATATCAAAAGGCATAGCCTGTGCATCAGAGGGCTGCAGGTTCAGGCGTGGCAGCCACACCACGGCTGCTGTTGGCGCCGGCTGCCACGCTGTGCATCTGCGTTCTGCTGCCGGTTTTGCCGCTGTTGTTGATCACGCTGTGCACGGGCAAACAAATTCTGCACCCAATTGCGGAGAGGGGCGGGGTTTGCTGCAGGAGCTGCGCCACTGGCACCAACAGCTGCCACAACGACAGCAGCAGCACCGAGTAACATGCCTGCATTGCCTGCTGGACGCGCTTGCTGGGCTGCTGCTGCCGCAGCAGCACGGGCTGCCGCCTGTTCCCGCAAGCGCCGCTGCATAACCTGCAATGCATTCTGGTAGGCAGACTGCACAGGCTGCGGTGCAGTGAGCATGCTGGCAAGGAACTGTTGCTGCCGCTGCTGAACATTGGGTGGCAGCTGGCCCAATGGGTCCGTGGCAGCACCTGCAGGCAGGCAGGCAGGCAGGCAGGCAACATCATACATGAGTTGATGGAAGACATCAAGCTGAACATCAAACTTCCACAAATTGCTCTCATGGCAATTCCAACATGCCAGCATCGTTTGTTTTGCTTGCTGTGCTGCTGCTGCTGACGTACCTGGTGTGTGAGCTGCTGCTGGCTGAGCTCCATCTGTTGCAGGAGGACTGGCGAGTGGAGCTCCAATTGCAGCGGGGAAACTCCCACTGCAACATCAACAATTGGCAGCAGGAATGGAAGCGTGTAGCGCAGCACACCTTGCCTCACAGTGACGATCACTGCTCTGCAAAAGTTCGAGAACACTGTGAAGACATCAGTGCCCGCATAACATTCATCCCAGCAAATCTCACCTTCCTCGTGTCGATCATCGCGATCTGCTTGCCTCGCAGCGTGCTGCTGCCGCTGCAGAGACGCCCTGCTGTTGGGTGTGGTGGTTGCTGCAGCCGTGGCGGTGATGGCCAGCAAGATCACGCTGATCACTGCCCACCACCTCAAGTACAACGTGTATGCATCATTCGAGCACCAAAGTCGTTCAGCGCTGTGCTTGGTGGTTACAACTGCGACGCATTGCAGGAACAGCGCTGATCGCAAGGTGCTGCATGTCACAGGTATGCGGTTGAAAAACCAAAGCGATGCGCGACGCTGCACTGCTTGTATCCACCGAGTTCCGCACACGCCCTGGGGTTCAACGGCCAGGTCCTAAGCCAGGCTTCTGACGGACGGACGGTATTTCTTTTAAGTAATGGACTAGTGGTTACCCGTGGCTCCGCCACTCGCATCTGGCACGGAAGACAGGCATGGAGGTGCATTGTGTTGTTCAGGTATGTTACATAAGCAAAACGTGGCCAGCGGCTTGTTGCAGCATGTGACATTTGCAGCTACCGCAACCACTGCAGCTGCAGCATGATAGATTATAAATACATGCCAGAGCTCCAGGTCCGAGTTCCTCAAGCACACTGTTCCAGTGCCGAGTGTGAAGCTCAAACCCCGATGCCCTGGAACACCTCACAATACACAACATTCTTAGTGAACACACCAGCTGCAATAGCCGCAGTAGCTGCACGGAAGCCCCAACCACCAACACCTTGAGGGCACTCCAGATGCCAACCCGCGAGAAGGCAACATACAACTGACCATGCGAGAACACAGGGCGAGGCAGGTACACACCTGCTGCCTTGAGGGTCTGCCCCTGCGCCTTGTTGATTGCCATGCTACCTACTGCGCAGGCAACTGAAGCCTTATGCAATGCGGCGCCAAAGCCCACTGCACTGCCCCACGATAGCCTACTGCAGTGCCAGATGCCTGCTCACCTGTGCTGGGGTGGTCTGAGGTGGTGTTGCCCTGAAACTGCTGCTCCAGTTGCTGCACAAACTGGTGCCGCAAGCGCTCTTGCTGTGATGCTGTTTCTGCGCGTGCCACTGGTGGCTGCTGTGGCGGCAGCTGCGGCTGCACGGGTGGCTGTGCTGGCAGCAAATACCGCACTGAGTACTGCAGCGGTACGTCATACTCCTGTTCCAACTGAGCAAGCACATGCTGCAGGTGCTGCTGAGATGTCACCCGCAGCACGCGAGCTGGAAGAAGGACTGGCCGGTGCGGGTGCGCCTGCTCTGGCACTGTCACCTCTGCCAAGAACTGCGCCGATGCAGTCGTGACTTGGGGCTGGACTGCTGCACCTGCCTGCTGGGCTGCTGGACGCGCTTGCTGGGCTGCTGCTGCCGCAGCAGCACGGGCTGCCGCCTGTTCCTGCAAGCGCCGCTGCATAACCTGCAATGCATTCTGGTAGGCAGACTGCACAGGCTGCGGTGCAGTGAGCATGCTGGCAAGGAACTGTTGCTGCCGCTGCTGAACATTGGGCGGCAGCTGGCCCAATGGGTCCGTGGCAGCACCTGCAGGCAGGCAGGCAGGCAGGCAACATCATACATGAGTTGATGGAAGACATCAAGCTGAACATCAAACGTCCACAAATTGCTCTCATGGCAATTCCAACATGCCAGCATCGTTTGTTTTGCTTGCCGTGCTGCTGCTGCTGACGTACCTGGTGTGTGAGCTGCTGCTGGCTGAGCTCCATCTGTTGCAGGAGGACTGGCGAGTGGAGCTCCAATTGCAGCGGGGAAACTCCCACTGCAACATCAACAATTGGCAGCAGGAATGGAAGCGTGTAGCGCAGCACACCTTGCCTCACAGTGACGATCACTGCTCTGCAAAAGTTCGAGAACACTGTGAAGACATCAGCGCCCGCACAACATTCATCCCAGCAAATCTCACCTTCCTCGTGTCGATCATCGCGATCTGCTTGCCTCGCAGCGTGCTGCTGCCGCTGCAGAGACGCCCTGCTGTTGGGTGTGGTGGTTGCTGCAGCTGTGGCAGTGATGGCCAGCAAGATCACGCTGATCACTGCCCACCACCTCAAGTACAACGTGTATGCATCATTCGAGCACCAAAGTCGTTCAGCGCTGTGCTTGGTGGTTACAACTGCGACGCATTGCAGGAACAGCGCTGATCGCAAGGTGCCGCATGTCACAGGTATGCGGTTGAAAAACCAAAGCGATTCGCGACGCTGCACTGCTTGTATCCACCGAGTTCCGCACACGCCCTGGGGTTTAACGGCCAGGTCCTAAGCCAGGCTTCTGACGGACGGACTGACTGACTGACGGACGGTATTTCTTTTAAGTAATGGATTGCGCAATTTTCCAGCGACACCAGCAACTGTCTGTTGCAAAACACACCGAATCTCATCCAACATAGTATCTCTTTGAGCAGAAGTGGCAGGACAACCAAACATCAGATGTGACAAAGACTCAACATTCTGACCACAAGCAGGACACGCTGTATTAGAATCTGCTCTGCTAACCCCATAACGACTGGTACGCTCGTGCACACACAGACATCCCATGCAAACACGCATCAGCAACTCAACGCCACGTGTTGGCGCACCAGCACACAAAAATGGCCTGGGCCGTTTGAAGCGCATGGCATCAGCATGCGTAGGGTGAACATGCATGACGTAACAGCTCAAAAGTAGAGTGTTGCAGTGATTCACAAGCAATTCTATCGGCATGCAACTTCTTGACCTGACAGCTGATGTGACTCTTGCATGCACTAGCGCGATCAGCCGCCGCTGCAACATCCACACCATACTTGCACAACAAACTCTGCACATACTGATGCCACGGTGTTACTGCAACAGCACCACTGGGGCGCTTTCACTCAGCAGAAAATACCTGACGTGGCAGCCTGGAATCCTGCAATCGTTGAACCCTAAAGTAATACTCCATTGCCCTCTGATAAAGCCACATGTGCAATGGCTTCACACCCCATTCAACCAGCAGAATCGAGGAGCAATCGAGGAGGACTGTTGTACTGTGCCATGCTGTGGTTAGGAAGGATGTCACATGTGGTATTGCCGCCCTGTAGGCAGTCAGCAGTGGGTGAGTTCAATAAAGCCCACACAGCTTTTTGATCTTGGCAGTGTTTGTGTTGCGTGCAGCTGGGCCTGTGGGTGTGGCACAGCTGCAGCTACGTGTGCAGCCTGCTAGTGCGTCGACACGTCAATGTGGCTGTGGATCATCATCATCATGTTACCCATTAAGCCATAGCATCAACGCCATCGGCCCCGCGCCCCTCAGGAGCGGAAGAAAGAGGGAGCACTGCTCCATTGTGTTTGCAATTATTACGCACATCCCAAGCTTGGACAAGATACTCAGCAATGCTCCTAGATAACACTCGGCACACCCCCCTACTACCCCAAATATCATCAGAAACAAAACGCAACAACTTAGTGGATGCATCAGTCAACGACAACACATTGCGCAATTTTTCAGCGCCGCCAGCAACATCACGCAAAACAGACCGAATTTCATCGTGCATAGTATCCCTCTGAGCAGAAGTAGCGGGACAATCAAACATCAGATGTGACAAAGACTCAACACCCTGACCACAAGCAGGACATGCTGTGTTAGAATCAGCTCTGCTGCCGCCATAACGACTGGTACGCTCATGCACGCAAAGACAGCCCATTCGAACACGCATCAGCAACTCAATACCACGCGTTGGCGCACCAGAACACAAAAGGGCCTAGCCCTTTTAAAACGCATGGCATCAGCATGTGTAGGGTGCACATGCGTGATGTAACGGCTCAAAGTAGAGTGCTACAGTGATTCACAAACAATTGTGTCTGCATGCAGCTTCCTGACCTGACGGTTGATGTGATTCTTGCACGCATTAGCTCGATCAGCCGCCGCCTCAACATCCACACCATACTTGCAAAGCAAACTCTGCACATGCTTATGCCAAGGTGTCACCGCAACAGCACCACTAGGGCGCTTCCACTCAGCTGAGAAAACCTGACGTGGCAAACGCGAATTCTGCATACGCTGGACCCTGGCTGTGGATGTTGCAAACGCTGCAGCGCTGTTGCTTGGTGTCCTGCATCGTGCATTGTATGCTTGACCTGGCCTGTGCTGCTATGGCTGGCTATCGCGGAAATACATTATGGTGCTTTTGCACACTTGTGCCCACCAGCCTGTGTGCTTCAGGCTATGGCTGTGTTGCTGTTTGGTGGCTTTGCTTCAGTGCATTGCTTTAGAATTGTCAGCAATATATATGGCATGTCCATGGCCGCAGTTTTGTGTCCTCCGTGCGTGCCTGTTCTCTCACGTTGTCAGGCACGTACAGGAACATGGCTGTCAACGGCAGAGGTGTCCCATTGGTGTAAATGGCCTTGAAACATAGTTTATATACAATTGATCTTTGTTTTCCTGTCAGCGCCTGATCAACTCGCCCTTGCCCAGCGGATACGCAATGACAACTTGTACCTCTAGGTCAATACTTGCTCTCCTCGCCCTAAATTGTACTTACATGTTTTCTGTAACCCACTTCTTGTAGATTTACAACACAAATAATCACCTTTGGCAACAATTTTGCAACGTCAGTAAGGGCTGCTCGACAGCCACTTCTGCCTGCTGCAGGCAGAAACGCACAGTTTCAATGCAGCTCACATCAGCTGCCTCCCGTGGCTCTGCAGCTCGCGGGAGGCAGGCGGCAGTGGCGCAGCGCAGTCCCACTACCCCACGAAGCCGTAGCCTTACTCCCCCTCGCGCTACTCGCCCCAGCTGCAATGACGCACATAGTGGAGATGGAGAGGACGGAGCAGCGTGGATCAAACGCACAGCAAGTGCAGCCATGCTCGGATTGGCGTCTCTGGGTGTGGTGAGTGACTTGGGTGTGGGCACTCGCATGCCTGCTGTGCTGCGTCCGTCCGTGTCGGAGCTGTACAATACGCAGCGATGCACTCACAAACAAAAGATGGCAAAACATAAAATCACCCAATTATGAGTCGAAAGTGGCATGCAGTGCTTCGCGTCCCTGCTACAGCCTCTCTGGTACAGCTCTGCTGCTGACTGTGCTGTGATGCGTTGCAATGCATGCAGGCAGCCAATCCTGTGGCTGGTCATGCAGCACTGCTGGACATACCTGCACATACAGTCGTGCTGGATGTCCAGACTCCATACAGCAGCTCTGATGACATCCTCACTGCAGCAGTGAAGCAGCAAGTGCGCACACGGCTGACAGCGCAGGAGTTTGAGGCAAGTAGGGCTTGGGTAGGGCACCAGGCGTGGCCTGGTACATTGATAGGTCATCGCTATAAGTTTAAGGATGTTATGCACTGGTGATATTACAGCTGCAGTTTGTAAACGCTGATGAAGCCTAGCTGGCTGCAGCCGGACTGCAACGTTTGCAGTCCTGTGCCACAGGCTTGGATGCTTGCATTCGTAGAAAGAACATTTTGTAAGTACAATTCACAAAGAAACTGATGTGGTATCTTCTGGATGTTTCCAATCCTTGCGCAGGATGCTTTCAGTGCATCTCTTACAGAAGAGATGTTTGGGCCAGACCAGCAGCTGCAGCCAGCACAGCAGCAGCAGCAGCGCAAGCAAAGGAAGAAGCCCAAGCCTCAGCTGCAGCAGCAGCGCCAGCAGCAGCAGGTGGCGATCAAGGTGGAGCAAGTACAGCAGCCTCAGCAACAGCAACAGCAGAACGCTCAGGCACAGCTGCAGCAGCAGGCCCAACAGGCGCTGCAGCACGTGCAGCAGACGCTACAGCAGCAGGCGCAGCAGGTGACGCAGTATCTGCCGCAGCAGGTGCAGCTTGCTCAGCAGCAGCTGGAGCAGCAGCAGCGAACGCTGGCACAGCAGCTGCAGGCACGCCGGCAGCTGGAGCAGCAGCAGGAGCTGCGGCAGCAGGCGCAGCAGCATGCTGCTCTGTTTGAGGAGCACGCAGCAGCTGAAAAGGCCTCAGAGTGAGTGCAGATGTTTGAGCAGCGCTTGCTTTGTGCAAGGCTACTTGCCTACATCACCCCCTGCTGCTCATCTGTGATGTTTGGGGGCCGTCCGCTGTCGAGGTGCTGTCCTGTTATCACAGGCTTTGCCTGCACCCATATAGCTGCCTAACAGGAGTGTTGAAGCACTTAGCATCCCATAGTGCCATCTTATACTGCTGTGACAGCTGCAAACAATGTGATGGCTGCCACAATCCACCAGCCATCTAAACCTCTGCTGTGCATGCGTTGTGCTGCGTATGTTCTTCCCGCAGTGTGGAGACGCTGCAAGCTGAGCTTGACCGCGTGAAAGAGCAAGAGACAGAGGCCCTCAACGCGCTCAAAGCACAGGAGGAATCGCTGCTGCGCCTAGTCAGCCAGCTGCGTGACGCAGCACACTCAGAGATCAGCAACCTGCAAGCCACAGAGGGCCGGCTTATGACCTTCGTGCATGCCAGCTCTCAGCGCCTGAAAGCCATGCAGCAGGAGCAGCAGCTGCTGCACCCAGTGCTATCTCAGCTGCTAGAGGATCCGCAGCAGATTGTGCGACTCGTCCTGTCAGGCGGGTTCGTGGCGTTTGCGGGCGGTGCAACAGTCGGCGCCGCTGCAGCGTTTGCTGCAAGCCGCGACAGCTTCAGCAGCGCAGTTACGAGCAGTAAGCTGGTGAGGAGTAACAGCGGCAATGGCAGCAGCAGTGGTGCGAGTGCGGGCCGTGGCAGCGGGGCTGCTGCTGGCGGTCCTGCAGGGAAGCCTGGAGGCAGTGGCCAGGCAGATGGAGTGGGGCCTAGGGCTGGGGTGGTGGCAGCAGCAGCAGCACGAGGAGGTGCGCTGCTAGCCGAGAGGCCCACTGAAGAGGAGACTAAGCAGCAGCAGCAGCAGGAAGTGCCGCTGAGCTGGCGTCGCGCTGCTGCTGACTCAGCAGCAGCTGGTCGAACTGGTCAAACTTCCAGTGACAGCAGCAGCGTAAGCAGGGATCCGAACTGGCGTACGAACTGGCGCTCTGCACAGCTGCCAAGCGCAGCAGAGATAGTTGCAAGTGCAGCATCTAACAGCAGCAGTAGCAGGGACGCTAACTGGCGCACCAACTGGCGGTCAACTGCTGTGGCTGGCGCAGAGGTTCCTGCAAGCACTGCTGGGTCAGCAGCTGCTGTAGCCATCGATGCAGATAGCCTGCTGGCACGCCTGCCAGCTCCCCTGCTGCAGGCACTGCTGAACGAGCTTCCTGCAGTGTCAGATGCGTTGACCACGCTAACCCCAGAGGTCCTGCAGCAGCTGCAGCTGAAGGCAGCAGAGGCAGCTGCTGCTGCACATGCGCTGCATGCGCTGCAGCAGCAAGATGCAGAGGCAGCTGTGAAGTCAGCAGAGCTGGCTGCAAGCAGCCTGGAGGCAGAGCGTAAGGTGGCTGAAGCCATGCGTAATGAAGCAGCAGCAGCGCAGCAGCTGCTGGAGGTTGAGCGAGCAGCGAAAGAGGCAGCAGAGGAGTATGCAAGACAACTGGGGCAGGAGGTTGCAAGGTTGGAAGGACGGTTGCTTCTGCAGCAGAAGGGGTGGGGCCCTCGCAGAGCAGGCAGCCCAACTGAGCAGCTGTCTGCTGCTGGCGCTGCTTCACATGCAGCAGCTCCTGCTGCGCAGCAGAGTGGCAGTAAGGAAGGTAGCAGCGGTGGTAGCCGCAGCGCAAGCAGCAGCAGCGGAGGTGCCTTGCAAGAGGTGACAGGCAGCAAGCATGCAAACAGTGTGGCGCTGTCTGTGGTGCAGAAGCAGCTGCAAGAGGCGCATGACAGGCTGGCTGCTGCTACCAAGATGCGTGCAGCAGCAGAGATGGAGCTGAGAGAGTTGACCTGCGCCCTGCTGCATGAGCAGCAACAGGTGGGTGCAGGGCTTAGATAAGCTGTGCTGTCTGTGTCAAACCCTTTGCGCTGCATGCTGGCTTCGTGTGAGGTGGCTCAGTTTACACAAAGGGGCGCGGCAGGCAGGGATGAGTGCGCGACCGATGTGTAGCAGGCCCTGATGTCATTCACCTGCCCTGTTCACTTTGCCGTGTGTGTCGTGCCTCACAATGCTCTAGCGTGCACATGACTTACACAGCCGACAGGTAATCACTCACCGACTGCCGCCTTGTTGCTTCCTGCAGTCTTCCGACATCGCACAGCAGTTGGAGTCGACACAGGACTCCCTCGACAACGCCTCTGCAGAGCTGCATGCTCTGCAACAGCAGCTGCAGGACGAGCGCCGGGCACACAAGCAGTCCCTGGCCGTTGCGACAGCAGAGGCAGCAACAGCACAGCAGCAGCTGCAGGACGAACATGAGGCCAAGCTTGCTGCGATGCATGAGCAGCAGCAGAAGGAGCTGACGCAGCTGCAGCTTGCAGGACAGCAGTTGGATGGGCAGCTAATGTCAGCAAAGGAGCAGCTGTCAGCTGCCTTGCAGGAGCTTGAGAGTGAGCGCAGCAGCAGCGGCAAGCTGCATCAGGAAGTTACAAAGCTGCACCACGAGTTTGAGGACGCTTGTAAGTGGGGGATGAGGCGAAGGGGTTGTGTTTTGCGCCGCAAGTTGATGCGGACTGATATTTTGGATGCTGCTGACCTGTCATTTGCTACTATGCATGCTGACGTGGCACTGGCCTGGCAGTGCTGTTGTTGACTGCTCACTCACAGTGGGCTTCTCACCACCGGCAAAGTTGCTGCTGCTGACCCAGCAATGCTGCCAGTGGTGTTGATTGTCCAACCAGTGCTTGATCACCTGCATAACTGTTCACTGCTGCTCTTTGCAGGTGCCACGCTGCGTGCAGAGCGTGCACGCGCCACCGCCCTTAGCGACGAGCGCAGCCGCCTTGAAGCAGCACTGCAGGCAGCCGCAGACCAGGCCGCTGCTGCAGAGGCACAAGCTGCAGCAGCACGTGCAGAGGCAGAGATGTCAGTGCAGCTGGCAGCACGTGCAGAGCAGGAGGCCTTGCAGGCACAGCAGCGCTTGCAGGAAGCTGAGCAGGAGAAGCAGGCGGTGCAGGCGCAGCTGGAGACGGTTAGTGAGGTGGTTGAGCAGCAGCAGGAGGAGTTGAAGGTCAAGGAGGTGCAAGTGGGGCATCTGCAGCAGGTGGTGGTCGACACACGTGAGTACATCATATGCATGTTGGTAGGGTTAGCAGCTTTGCGCATGTCAGCACTGCTAAGCCGAGAATCTATGCTTGCACATGCTGTCTGTGATTGTCTGTGCCAGCTGCTGCTGGATCATTCCGCCTGCTGCGTGATTGAACAAGTTTTGTGCCTGTTGTATCTGGGACTTTGCAGGTGATGCCCTGCAGATCGAGAAAGAGCGCGCGCAGTCCTTGGAGGAGACCACCGCAGTGCTGCAGAAGCGCATTGTCAACATGGCCAGCGTGCGTGAGACGAGCAACAAGCAGCTCACAGGGCAGCTGAGTCAGCTCAAGGAGAAGCTAGCTGCCAGCAGGAGGCAGCAGCAGGAGTCTGCGGCGCAGGTGAGGGATGCTTGCAGGATGCTTGTACAGTACGCAGTTAGCGGCTCTGGATGTGTGTGCTTGAATTTAATCAGTTGCAGATGCCACGGTTGACTGGTGCACGCTGCTGGTGTATACTTGCTGGCATCTGCTCCCCTTTGGCTGATCTGCACCACAGTACCCAGCATTCTGCTTTGACATGGTGTGTATTGCCACTGTGCATGCTGCACTTGCTGTTTTTGCTGCAAATTTTTCCTGATCTGCACCATTCATAGCTTATGGCACAAGCCATCATGCTTCTTCTTTTCTCATGTTGTTTGCTGTTCCCGTGTGTTGCCTGCAACTGCCTGCAGCTCATTGCGCTGAAGTCCGGCTTCACAAGCACCAAGAAGCAGCTTGTCATGGAGCAGGCAGCGAGCACAAGCCTCAAATCTGCAGCAGCAGAGCTGCGCCAGCGTCTGGCCAACATACGCAGCACTGGCACGCAGCATGCAGCAGTAGTTGCAGCTACAGTGAGCAAGGCGCAGGGCGAGCAGGCAGTTGCTCTTGCAGAGGCACAAGCAGCGACTACAAAGCTGCAGCAGACCAAGGGAGAGCTGCATCAGACCAAGCAGCAGCTGTCTGCAGAGCGAGCAGCTAAAGCAGAGCTCACTAACAAGTCGCAGGAGCTGCATCAGCGCCTGACCAACATGCGCCTAACAAGCGCCAAGCGTGTGGTGTCTGATGCGGCAGCAACCGCTGCTGCGGATGCAGCTGCAGCTGCTGCGCGTGAGAGCGCAGCAGCCAAAGATGAGGCGCTAGTGGTGGCTGTTGCTGCAGCTGCTACAGCGGCAGTTGAGAAGGAGCGCTCTGCTGCAGCAAAGGCAGAGCTGCAGGACGCACAGCAGCAGCTGGTGCAGATGCAGCAGGTGCACCAGGAGCAGATTGAGGTCGCTGAGGAGCGTGCTAAGGCAGCAGAGAAGCAGGCAGCTGAGGTTGTGCTGGCTGCTGAAGCTGCAGTGGCACAGCAGGAGGGGCAGCTGCAGCAGGTGCGGCACACTGTGTTGCGTTTGGGACTTTGGGATGTGCTGTCGCTGTGACCTGTCCAACTTGTTCCGCAAGCACGGGCAGCCAAGTAAACACAGGGTTACAAGAACACATAATATGTGAGTGGCCGGGAGTCTTTGCAATGGCCTGGCTCTTCTGCACATGTACTCACTGCTGCAGTGGCTGCTTCCGCCTCTGTGTTGCTCTGTCTGCAGGTGAAGCAGCAGCTGGTGCAGTCCCAGAAGCAGGCAGAGACTGCCATGGCAGCAGAGGCCGCTGCACGTGCTGAGCTGCAGTCCCTGCAGCAGCAGCTGGAGAGGCACAAGGAGGAGGCACGTGCACAGGCAGAGGCCTTTGAGGCTGCTAAGATGCAGCTGCTGGCACTGAAGTTCAAAGCAGCAGAAAACCGTGAGTGTCTGATGTGTGCCTGCGTTCCCATTTGAGGGTTTTCAGTGGGGGTGCTGGATGTCTGCTTGTCCCACGGGTTCTTCCGCATCCAAAAAAATGCGTGGTGATGAGAGGCGTTCTTGCATACTATGACTTGCAAACCAATTGTTGTAGGGCGAGACGCTGATGCAGTTGCTGCTCTTCTGCCGTCTTCTGTCCTGCAGGCCAGCAGCTGGAAGAGGAGCGTGAGCGCGCTCTTTCACACGAGGCAGCAGCAGAGCAGCTGCAGCAGCGCATTGCCAGCCTGCAGGAGTTGCGTCGCCAGCAGCAGGACATGTACGGTCAACAGGTCAACGCGCTGCTGATGCAGATTCGCGAGGCACAGGAGCAGGTGGCGCAGGCGGCAGAGCTGCGCAGGAAGGCGGAGGACAAGTGCAACACAGCACGTGAGTGCATGGCGTGTATCATGCAGCATGTTTGTTGTGCAGTTCTGTTTCGAGTGTGGCTGCACATCAGCCCCACTACAATTTTCCGCTCACAAAAGGTTTGTTGCCTGATGTTGGGCGCTTGATGTGCAGCCCTACTGGCCGGCTGCAATGATTGCGCGTTTGTCAACTCACTAGGCCATGGTTACAACCAACTGTTCTCCTGCACACCTCCTCTGCTGTCCGCTATCGTGCATGCCCACCACAGGCGATGAGATGGAGCGCCGCAAGCACGAGCTGGTGCTGGCCCACAAGCAGCAGGAGGAGCTGGAGCAGCGCCAAGTCAACCTCAGCGCAGCAGCAGCGGCAGGGCAGGCCCCTGCGCCCCTGGTGGGCCAGCTGCTGCTGCAGTTGCAGTCGACGAGTGAGGAGCTGGGCATGGCAGCAGATGAGCTGCGAGAGCTGGAGCAGCACTACCTCGACGCACGTGAGTGATACAAGGGACTTGGCTACTAATGAGCGCGCTGTTTTGTTCAGTGCAAGGGCCAGGGGCCAGCAGCGGCTAGCAGCTAGTCTGGTGGGGTTTGGCTGCCTAGCAAACACCTGCGCACATACTGCTGTTAGCAATGACCTGGAGTTGCAACACGTACTTCTTGGTTTTGGATGCAGCACATCATAGATGCAAGAAAGCAGGTGAACTGCGGCTTGATGCTAAGCAGCCAGCCAGCGTTCCAACTGCCATCTCTGCAGGTGGTGAGCTGGCAGCATCTGAGGCCCATGCACAGGAGCTGATCGACCAAGTGCAGGAGCTGCAAACATCCCTTGAAAAGTCCGCCACAGCAGCACAGCTGCAGGCAGAAGAGGCATCAGAGCAGCACCGCGCGCTGCAGCAGCAGCTTGTTGAGCAGCAGGCCCAGCTAGAGCAGGACCGCGAGGCCATTGAGAGCTTGCAGAAGCAGGCGCATGTGGCAAAGAGGGAGCTGGCGCTGCAGCAGCAGCTGGCAGAGGGCTTGCAGGAGCAGTCTGTTGCGCTGCAGGAGCAGCTGCAGACGACTGCTGAGGCGAAGGCGGTTGCAGAGGCGCGGGCGCATCACTTGGCTGAGCAGCTGACAGAGGCGCAGGAGGAGATGAGTGTGCTGCAGCATGCACAGGTGCGGGGCAAGAGGAAGTCTGAACGTCGCTGCAGATTTGACGCTTGCTTCAATGATTGTGACGGCTGCCCTGTAGCTCTACCACTGTGAACAGCAGCTGCTACCTCATCTGGATACAATAATCCTGTCGTAATCATTTCACCTTATGTGTGTATGGCTGTCCTTTGACTGCTGCTGCGTGTACAGGCTGAGACAGAGCAGGTGGCTGCTCAAGTGGCTGCTGACCTGGCAGCAGCGCGCAAATGGGCTGCAACCAACAGCGAGCGCTTTATCGAGGTGCAGCGTCAGCTGGGCGGCTACCAGAACGACCTGGCAGAGACACAGGTGGGCGGTCAACGGTAAACAGGATCCAGTTCATGAGTCTCTTGCTGTTGCTGCTGCTGCAAGTGCTGGCGCTGCTGCATGCAAGAGCGGCGCAAGGCAGTCCTGCAGTCCATTTGTGTATGCGTCTGCCTGCTGCGTGCTGTCTGTCTGCAGTCTGTTTGCCAGGTCAGAGGATGCAGTGCTTCTGCCTGCCCTGCACTTGCTTGCGCATGGAGGTGAACAGCAACATGATAGACTCCAACTTACAGTGACCGTTTGATTGTACTCTTGCAGGAGGATCTACGTGAGACCAACGCCCGCCTGGAGGCAACCCAAGCTAAGAAGGAGGCCATCAGCCAAGAGCTGGAAATCACCAAGCAGCAGCTCGCAGAAGAGGTTGCAGCACACGGCACCACACACGAGCAGCTAGCAACCACACGTATCCAGCTGCAGGCACTGCAGCATGAGTACCTGGTTGTACAAGATGAGCTAGAAGCTGAACGCGAGTTGAGCAACAAGCTGCAGAAACAGGTAGACCAGTTGCAGCAGCGCCTGGAGTCCCTGCAGCGGCTGAGGCAGCAGCAAAATGAGGTGGCGCTTGCGCAGCACGTGCAGTGGGAGCAGCAGCTGCAGCAGGGCAGGGAGGAGCAGGAGGGCGCGAAAGCAGCGCTGGCAGAGCTGCAGCAGGAGTACTTTGCGGCATGTGAGTTGTGATGCGGGCAGTGTGGTCCGCTGGCTTGCTTGCTGTCTGGCTAGCTCGCTGTTCCTCTGGAGCCTCAGTCACAGCTGGTGCAGCCTGTGCTTGTACCTACTTAAACAGGTGCTGGTCCTTTGACTGATTGCCACCCGCACAATAACACATACACACCACACCCATATGCGCGTCCCCTATCCAAACCCTACCCCCAGTTGTTGCACAGCTTGACAACAAGCAGGTGCATGCGCAGGCCTTGAGCTGACGCTAATCAACCCTACAGGCATGTAGAGTCTCATTTTTATGCCCATCACCTTCAGACCTTACTAATTCTTCTGGCCCTCTGCTTATCTGCCGAATGTGGCCGTGTGTTGCTGCAGTTGAGCGGCTGGAAAGTGAGCAGACACGTGTGCAGGGCCTGGAGGACATTGTGGGGCAGCTGGAGGCGCGACTGGAGGAGCTGTCGCAGCTGTCGCTGGACGCGCCCTCGGCAGGTGCGCCTGTGACAAACGGTGCGTTGTTGAAGCATGTATATGGTCAGTTGGATCTAGATGGTGGCTAAGATATTTTTTTTTGAGAGAGAGTAGTTACATGTGGGTCCAGTCACCATCTCAGATGGTATGAGCCACCCCAAAATGAGCACAATGTCAACGCGTGACGAAAGAAGATGAGCACACAATGTAGCCCATTGAGGCCATCCGTTGAGCACAGGGTCTCTCCAGATTGAGCATAAGATTATATCTGCGGTGTGTCAGCGACACACCCCAATCAGCCAACAGCATGTGCTGAAGAAGCACACCAACCAAAAAGCATGTTGTCAAGATCACACAGCCAGAGAGATAGGCAGGGCAACTAAGGCGGTATAAAGGCGGCAGCAAACCAATAATGTGACAGGATGCATGTGTAACTCGTCAAGTAACCTAAACTCATCACGGGCTAGGAGCAACAGCGTCTAAGGCGTCATCTACAGGGACATAACCCTCAGGCTGAATTGGCACACTTTGATGGTCAGGGGACAACCCCAGCAACACTGAGCGATACAACCACATCTGATAAACCACCACAGCCAAGCCCTCTTGATCCTCACAGTCTAGAATGCGCGGCACCAACTCGTTAGCATAGCGATCTACAGTACCCGCAGGATAGAACACCCGCAGGATATGGTGTTGTGCAATAGGCAGCAGACTGCATAGTGGCAGGAATGGCTGCAGCTGCAGTAGATGCCCTGCTTTACTGGCGCTGTTCACCTCATGCCACTTGCGCCTACGTCAAATGGTGTGTACTGACTCACTTCTGGAGCGGAAGGCCTCACGGCTATCGCTGCGTTGGCTGCTGCACACAGTGGTCCCCCCAGCAGGGCAAACTATAACAGCCAGCCTGGTTGATCTGTTGAACAGGAACACTGCTTGGTTTTGCCCGGGTGTGCTGCGGCACTCTGTCTCTGACACTGCTTGTGTACTGCTGCTACGTTTGCTCCCGCTGCTGCAACAGAGTCGCTGGAGGTTGGCGGCCAGTCTGCTGAGATCGCGGCGGTCAGCACTGCGCTGCGTGAGCAGTGGAAGGAGGCGCGCTCAGCGCTGCAGACCAGCCGCAACATGATGGCAGTGCTGGAGGCAGAGTACAAGGAGTCACGTGAGTGTAGCTGGGGCTGCTGCTGCTGCTGCCACTGTGCTGCTGCTGCTGGTGGCGCTTCTCAGTTTCTTGCTTTGCATGCGGCTGGTGCTGGAGCCAGGGTAGCTGGCATGTGATGGTGGCTGCTGCAGGTAGTAGCACATGCCTCTCCATGTGACGCAGCAAGACAGCAGATCAGCGTTGAAGTAGCTCTGATGCTGCTTATGTCCTGGCAAGCACGGCGTGCTTGGTCTGCTGCTGCCGTGCGTTTGGAGTGTCACTCCTGCAGGTGTTGCTATCACTCTAGACCATGGACATCCTGAACGTTCATGCTTGCGTACACCATCCAATGAGATGATCTCACCTTTTGTGTGTCTGCTGCGTCGCTTCCCTGCTGCTGGGGTTATCATCCTGCAGGTGTTGCTGTTGATGTGGAGCATGACCACTACAACCAGGTTGAGTCCTCCCTGGAGTTCCTGCAAGAGCGCCTCGCAGCAGCAGAAGCAGCAGGTGCAACCGAATCAGAGGAATACGAGCGCAGCACTGCAGAGCTGCACCAGCAGCTGGAAGCACAAGCTAGCAAGCTTGTTGCAAGCCAGCTGCGGATTGCTACACTGAAAGAGGAACTAGAGCAGTCAAAGAAGCGGTTGGAGGATGAGCAGGATCATGAGCAGCAGCTGCTGCAGCGTGCACTGCAGCTGGAGGCAGAAGCAGAAGCTGCAGGACGTACTGTGGAAGAGATGCAGCAGATGCAGGAGGAGGCAGCAGCAGCAACCGCAGAAGCCGCAGCTGCTGCAGCGCGCTTGCAGGACAAGCAGCAGCAGTTGCCTGAGGCAGAGGGTCGGGGTCCGGCAGTACAGTCCGTGAAGACGTCGCACTTTGCACTCGCTCTTGCAGAGTCAGCTGCAGAGAAAGCTGTTGACGCGTCTGAGGCACTGACAAGTGCAGAGGAGGATCAGCAGCGCACTCATGCGCTGCCGCTGCTTGGCTACGACCACGCCACGCAGCAGCAGCTGCAGAAGCAGCACAATGACTTGGCAGATCTGGAGGCTGAGCAGCTCCTGCAGCAGCTGGATGCAGTGCTAGAGCTGTCAGGTGCAGGTGGTAGCAGGCCCAGCAGCCGTACCGCCTCCCCTACAGGCAGTACAGGTGGCAGCGGTACACGTAGGCCTAAGACACCTGACATGGCGCTAGTGCGTAAGCATGTTGAGGAGATGGCAAAGCAGTACGTCAAGCGGCTGGCTGTAGCAGAAGAGGAGCTAAAGGCAGTACGTACAGTGTGGCAGCAGGCAGAGGCCGAACTTGCGGCACTACGCAAGCAGCAGCCCACGTCTGGTGTCACTCTACAGGGTGATAACGAGCAGCAGCAGCAGCAGTGTGAGGCAGCAGCGGAGCAGGATGAGCCTGTAACACCACAGCAGGGTGCGCAGGATGGAGAGGGTCTGTTAGGCCATCGTTCTCCTACTTTGAGCAACTGGAGAACCAACTGGAGGACAACAGATACAGCTGCTGCAGATGCTGCTGCAGCAGATGAGGTGGTTGTTACAGAAGCTGCCAGTCCCGCTGGTGCAGCTGATGAGAGCGACGATGAGGGTACTGATGAATACGGCTGCAACGATTACTATGACGATTACGACGGCAGTGCAGCAAGCCGCAGCAGCTGGGAAGAAGACCAGCTGCAGCAGCTGCAGCACATGCAGGCCATCCCTCCCTCACCGTGTGGCCGTGCAGTGTACGAGCTCGTGCAGATGTCTCCTGTGTTTGGGCAGCAGAAAGTGTCAGGCAGCAGCCATGCAGCAGCAGATGCAGAGCATGGTATGTCCGGTAAGATGGAGGTGGAGCTGCCAACACCTGTGTTTGGCGGTTCAGCGGGGCCAGAACCCTCAGCTGCAGTGGGGTTGAAGGGCAGCCTGGATGAGATGAATGATGGAGGGTTTAGCGGTGTCCCTAGGGCGCTAAGCCCTAGCGGGCAGCACCAGCAGGGTGGGGAGCAGCCGCAGCAGCAGCAGCAGCAGCAGCAGCAGCAGAGCCGCGGTAGCTGGCGCACTCCGGTGGTTGGTGCTGTTGCAGTGGAGGCTCTGGCAGTGTTTGCTGCAGCTGTTGCTGCTGGCCAGCAGCAGCAGCAGCAGCAGCAGCAGGAGGGTGCAGCCCAGCCTAATGTGGCGGCAGTGCAGCAGGCAGCTCAAAAGGGTGTGCGCAGCAGCAACCCCTATGTGCATGTGCATGTGCACTGCAAGTCACCTGACAAGCCAGGCAGTGCCTAATTGGCGGTGTGTGCTGGTGGGTTGGTTCCTTCGATGTGATGGTTGTTGTTGGGTTGCACCTTGTGGCTGCTGGTGCAGCCTGGCAGAGCGCGCTTGGGCTGAGTTGAGCATGAAGTGACGTAGTTTGTGTTTGTTTGCGGTGAGTGTGCATGTCATGGTTGAAAGGATGATAAAGTGGTTGGTGGTCAGGGGTTGGTTGGGTGACATGCAGTAACAGCAGAGTCGTGAGTGCTTGTTTGTGGCCTTATGCCTGTTGGTGCATAGCTGGGCAGCTTGCATCTGCCGGGCGTGTGTTTGATGCGCTTTTGCGCAGACAAACATATGCTGCTCGTAAAGTGTGTATGGTGTGCTGTGTACACGTGCAGGTGGCACATACGTGGCACAATGAATCACAGCAAACTTTGCACCCCTCGAGTGCATGGTTGTGTGCGTAAGACATGTCAGTTGTTGTCATTAGCTGGCTGAATCTCGGCCTGCTGTAAGGCACGCAAGGTACCTTGCCGTCAGCTGTTTGTGACTAAAGATATACGTTTGGTTTATGTGGCAGCTTTGTTTATCCATAACTTTGAGTGGACAGAACATGCATTGTTTGTATGTGTGCGCATTGACCGCATATGTTCCAGGTTGGCAATGCAATGCATGCTGCTCCTGCATCCGCTGTACACAGCATGGAACAGAGGCAAGGCACGTTGGGTGTTGCCTCTGAGGGCGAGGATGTAGGGAGAGGGATCAGTTGTTGTTGATGGTTGGTGCTCATAGCTTTCCTAGCTTCTTGGAGCGGGGGACCACCACAAGAAACAGTCCCTGCAACAGGGTCGTTACTTCTTGTGTGGTCAAACCTTCTGCAGTGCAAACCGCAGCAATCGTTTGCATGCAAATACATCTGTGCATCTCTTCTCCAATCGTGTGCGCAACTACATGGGCTTAGGGGTTTTGTGTCGTCGTCTTCTGCTGGGGGTCTGCTGGGGGACCTGCTACCAATAGTCCGGCAGCTACATGGACTCTTACGTGAGAGACCACTGTTGCGCGCGGTCTGACTGCATGTGCCTCTGTTGCAACTATTGTGTGGGTTTTGCATGCGGCGTTTGCATGCTGCTGTGTGCCGCTGCTGCAGCACTGATGCACAGCCAAGCTGGCCGTTGCCAGTGAGCATGCAGGTGGGTCTGGAAGCATTGCTGTTGGGAGCGCCTCCTCCTGTGAGGCCGTTCATGTGGTGCTACGTATATTCCTGCTCAAGTTGCTGTTGGTCCTGTCAAGAACTGTGTTGAGTTAGTTGCTCTTTGGTCTGCCTACTGCCTGGGCATGAGCAAGCAGGCATTGGCCCGTCATATGCGTTGGGCCGTCTTGTCTGCGTGTGGGCGTTTTTAAAGTGCCAACCGGGTTGCCGGTTAGCCTAGAGATGTCGGCGTGTAGTGTGTTCCCTGGAGTCATGCATGTGTTTCTCGCGTGCGAGGCATTCATATGTACCTGTGCTTCAGGTTTAGACTAGACATGTGTGGTTGCCAAATCTGTACTAGACCCTGGACCAAACACGATCGACATTAGCAGCATTGGTGGTTAATTCTGCACAAAGGGGCTGCTTCCTTGCTTGCCTGGCGGCCGCCGCAAGGCGAGTCCCCTTGCTGAAACGTCGGCAAAGCATGGTTTCTGCCCTGCTATTATCCTTTGCCATGTTCAGTGGGGTTACGTATGCCATACGTACAGTGTATGCAGCTGCGTTCTTGCAGCCAAGCCTTGGTGCGGCACCTATATTAGAGGACACGACACTGTTGCAGTGCACAGTGTGCAGATTGTTGCTGGCAGCTTGGCACCATGCTAGGCTGCTGATATGTCCGTGCTGGGCCGCGCAGCAGTTGCTTGTGGTTGTGAGTTGTTGTCTAGGGTATGCGTGTCAGGGAGCACACTGTTGCGAAAATGCTTGTGAGCTCGAAAGCTGGTAACATTTACAGCCTACATGACTGCTGCAGGCTTCCTCTGGGCTTGACTCCAGCGGCAGCAGTCACAGCTGGCGCAGTGCACCGTGAACTTGGCCCTCAGAGCCTGCACACGTGCACGTGCACAGTACACGTGCGCAGCACAGCAGGTGCTTCAGGTATGGCAAACCTCTCACTTTTGCTGATTCACATCCGTTTGACTTCGATCCTGTCTCGCGAAGAGGCCAACGCTCCTCAGTTACCTGGAGTCATCTGGCTGATGCATACCATGTCCCTGACGCAGCTGCAGGAGGCCTGAGAAGAAGAGAACGCAAACAACATGGTGCGAGCAATTCCGGACGAAAACATGACAGGTGGCATCACAGCAGTCGCTGCACAGTGCAATCCTCTGAAGGCCGTGACACAGCCGGGCAGTGAGCACAGTTGAGGTCAGGGGTGTGCCATTTCAGGTCTTGGGGCCTCGGTGAAAGAAATTTCACTGAAATGTGAAATTAAACGAAATTTGAAACGCGAAACGTGAAACATTGAAACATCAGCGAGCAGCAGCAACAGCAAGCGGGCAGTAGCGGTTGTATCGCAGACCCATTTACATGCGATCAACGCATCACGCTCCAAGAGCAGATCTTGATGTGGAAGCGCGTTATGTCACTTGAACAACAGCAGCACGGCCATCAGTGCAGCAGCAGCAGCAGGAGCACCAAGCATCACCAGCACAGCCACACTAGCTGATCTAGCAAGGAACAAACCAGCACCGCTAGACAGAGGGATGGAGCAGCAGCAGCAGCAGGAGTAGTGCTGTTAGGCAGGAGTGTCCTCCTGCCATATGGGGGATGATGCAGCAAGCTGCAGCCCCTTGCAGTTCACCGCAGTGTGTTGCTTTGCATGGGTCCCAGGGCATCTGCCATGCTGTAACCCCTCCAAACTGCTATATTATGGTTCCTGGTTGAGCCTTGCATAAACTAACGCGTTTCTCGTACCGCAAAAGCCCATTTCGCTGTCATTTCACTTCCCGTATTGGGGCCCAGATCGGGTGCAATTTGAAATAAAATTTGCAAAGAAACGATTTAAATCGTAAAGTGAAATTTGTAACGGCACACCCCTGGTCGAGGTACGCCATACTACGGTTCAAAACACATAACAGCTCTCAGTTGTCATGACGTTCGGTAGGTCTACAAACCAAGGTTTGCTTTCATATAGGCATTTTATGTACATTTTGGCAACTGGCTGGACATTGGAGGCGTGTAGCAGCACAGTTGGTCGGTGCGTCCTGCGACAACAACAGCGCTGGTTTCCATTCGGTTGATTACTCATCCGCATCAGTTAACTTCTTATCGTGCAGCACAGCGCAGACAGCCCGCTCCACAGCACACTTATGCTGAACTAAACTGTCAGCAAGTGCAGCAAGACCCGAACATGCAGGGCATTCTAGCTACCAGCAACCCGCTGTTCCACGTAAACACAGGTTCTGATTTTCAGCCTGGACCTTTGTCGCCCCCGTCTCCTACACGGTGAGCATGGTACTCTGGTGGCAGCAGCAACCGCATGCCTGCACGCTGGCACCCTATTCCTGTGTAATCACTTGCAGAACATGCAACTTAGGTGACATATTCAGCAATGCAGCTGTGTGACAGCGCTCTCCAAACAAATGACCTCAGAGCAGCACCCTCTGCACAGGCACGCACACCCATTACAGCACTGTAATCACACGTACGTGTGTAATCACCACGCTCGGCAGTACGCAGAACTATTTTAACCTGCCGGAACCGCAGGGAGTACCCGACAGCACCAAATGAGCAACAGCATAATTCTGCTGCAGCAACGCAGCAGCAGCGTCAGCAGCAGCAACACCAGCAGCAGCAGCAGTCCAAAAAGCAGACAGTGCAGCAGAAGAATGACAAGGATGCAACTGCAAGCCGGCAGCGCATGTGGGCTTGCTGCAAGGCGGTGCCCTGGATCCCCTTTCTATGCACGATGCTGACTGCAGGGGCGTTGATTGTGTGGTAAGCAGTGCCAGCATACCCTCGTGGCTTGTGCATGGGATGAAAGCAGCAGCTCTGCAGGGACAAGAGAAGCAGGTCACGCCCATATAACTATCAACAGCAGTGGCAGCCGCATCACAGGCTGCCGCACGGCCATAAACAGTGTACATGGCGAAGCAGAGCCTGTTCTGCAAGAGGCGAAACAGTAAAGTGATGCTAGACAGGTGCTGCCTATTGCTGCTGCCACCGGTGCGTGCATGCCCCGCATAATTCTCACGCAGCAAGAGTATCATGCCATCTCTTCTCGTAGCATGTGCTTCACAGCACTGCTGCTGTCTGTATATGCCGTATGACCCCGCACATCGCGCTTTGCAGGAGTGTGCACTCTGACCGTGTGGTGGCATCCCTCCTGTTAGTGCTGGAGAGGATGCGAGCACCCGAAGGCATTGCAGCTGGTGTCAATGCATTTGTACGCAAGCTCAAAGTGGTGATGCTTGCAGCAGTCAGTGCAGTGGTGGGGCTTCTATTCCTGCTGTCTATCTACAGGCAGCAGCAGGTGCAGCAGAAGCGCCGGGCCTTCAGATATGCAGGTGGGCAGCTGGGTGGCACCTCAACAGCAATCACTGCACACCATACCATATTGCAATGCATACAGCAGTGACATGCATCTGAAGTCTGCTAGGGACAGCGCGCGTTGTCATGTGCGCTGCAAAACAGCATGTTCTCGCGCCGCCATACTGCTGATGATCACAGCGCTGCCTTTGCACATACTGGCTTTACTGCTTTGCAGATTGGCCGCAAGGCTGCAGGGTGCACGTCTTTGTTGGCAGCACGGCAACGCTCCTGCTGCTGCTGTGGCTGATCTCAGCTGGGCTGGCCTACGTGCTGTGCTTTGCTGCCACAAGTGGCGGTGTGGCGCTGGTGGGAGACATGGCAGCCAGCAGGGCCTTCAGGTATGTGTCAGTGTGGCTGGCGACTTAGAAGCAATGCATGCCCCAAGACAGCTGTTAGTGTGATGCAAGCGCGTTTCCTGCTAGTCTTGTAGCCTATAGTACAGCAGTGTCTATTGGTGCTGCAAGGCAACCAAAAGTCAAGGTCAAGCAACATGAGCGCTGCGGTCGCTTGTCCCCCTTGCAGGCAAGCCGTGCTGGGCAACGTCACAGCAACGCACGTGAACGTGAACGAGACAATTACACGCCTCACAGAGGCGTCAGCTGAGTTCAAGCGCCGCATGGCTGAAACGCCAGCACAGCTGCGCCTGGCACCCTGGTTTGGTGGATTGGAGAGCGGCATTGGCAAGCTGCTAGATACTACAGTGCAGGACATCGGCGCGAGCAGCTACTGCCCTGCGCACTGCTTGGACATGTCGCCAGTTGCAAGTAAGTGTCAATGGGTGTTGCTGCTGCTGGTTTGCTGGGTGCAAGAACACCATATGCGCATATGGCCATGCACAGAGCTGTCGCAGACTGCAATGCGTTGGACACTGGAGCTGTTATGATGAGCTTGCTTTACCAGCTCCAGCAACACACTCCAACTTCATGCTGCTTACTGCAATTCCTTCTTGATTTGCCGTGTCCTGCAGGCCTCATGCCTTGGGTCAACAGCACCAGCATGAGCACGTGCACGTGCGGGCAGCAGACCTTGTTTGAGCTGCAGCAGCAGTTCAGCCGCACCTTCAAGGATGCTCTGGCTGCCTGCATCGCTCTAGCAGTGCTGCTGCTGTCAGGTAAACGAAGAACATTGCGCTGGCCTGCACATGTAAATGTCTGGTTACTGGTTCGTGCCTGCTGTGGTGCTGTGCCGAGCAGCTGCGATGGGCAGCGCACACCTCCTGTGTGTTTTACTCATGCCAAAATGGCTAGCGTGTGTGTTGCAGCAGGATGAGTCTTCACCTCCCGCTGCTGCTGATCCCCTGCTTATTCCGCAAACTGCCATGCTGTGCTGCAGCGTCCTGGCTGCTTGTGTATGGCGTTGCTAGCTGCGTGTCAGCGCGTCGCGACCACCAGGACGCCCGTCTCTTTTTCAAAAATGAGCAGCAGACGCGCGATCAGCGCGAGCATCGCGTACGCAACTGGATGCGTGCAGCACCCCAACCGTCCTCCTCAGCATACCCATCTGCTGCTGACGGTCACTACTATCGCAGCAGCGGAGGCGGTGCAGGCGGATATGGTGGTGGGGGCCGTGCCGCAGAGCGCAGCAGCGGAGGTGGTTTTGATGTTGGGGGTGACCAGCAGCGTCAGGTGCAGCTGATGGCACCTGAGCTGCGCGGGAGTTTGAGCCCCAGCCCAAGAAAGGGCTCCTGCAAGAGCAAGGAGGATTGGCCCTCTGCAACAGCAGCTGGTGATAGCCGCTTGGTGAGTAAGGCTTGAACTGTGTGCAGCATGGACAGGGTGAAACAGAGCATGCATTTTTGCAGGTGCTGCTTACGTGCGATAGCCTGAGCCCCATCACCAGAGAGGACTCCAGTAGGAGCAAGGAAGACTGGTGACCAGTCACTGGCTGTCAGCAACAGCAGCTGGTGGCAGCCGCTTAGTAATTAGTGGTGGAGATTTGATGATGGTGTGTAGAGGAGCTGTGAGGAGCTTGCAGGACATGGCAGCATGCAAGGACCCTGCTGTCACCTTTGGCAGCACGTGCATGCCGTTACTTGTATACACCTTGCGTCGCAGAAACAGACTGATCACACGGTGTCTGCTGGCTGCTCCCGTCGCCGCCTGCTGCTGCTGCTGCTGCTTTGTTCACACAGGTGGGAGATGTGGAGCAGCCCACTGTGCGGCGCAGCAAGCAGCTGCCAGGCATCTGAGCAGGCCTGCAGGGCGGCACCACTGACACCCTGCACAGCAGCATGGCCAGCAGCAGCAGCCAGCAGCAGCAGCACCACGTGCAGCTGCAGCCTCCAAGGCGCCGTTGGAATGACAGCTGGAGGCGCTGAGCTTGATCATGATGATAGTCAGTTGATCAACTGATGATCAGCAGAGGCAGACGTAAGGATGACCTGCGGCATGCTAGCGTGACTACAACATACAGCAGTAATTTGATGATGATGATGATGATGATGATGATGATGATGATGATGATGATGATGATGATGATGATGATGATGATGATGATACAGCAGTAACATGACACGCACATTATCAGTAGACAAATAGTGCGACTTCTGCACGATTTGTGGGCTGTTTATCAAGGGGCTATGTCGTATCACAGGTTTACAGGTGTCCTGCAGGGACCTTGAACTTTGCAGCTGCAGAGGCTTACACATTTCGGCTGCACTGCATTATTGTGCTGGGCTGGTTTCTAGTGTCTCGGATGTTGTTCTGATGTTCTGCAGTTTAGGCAACTTTCATTGTGCCTTTGGTGGCCAGGGACGTTAGTGTAGCCTGCAGTATTTGCGTGACCAGTGCATGGCATAGGTTGCTGCTTACATGCCCTACTGCTGTGGACAGCTAAATGCTAGCTGCAAAGCATGCTTGTACCAG